>PYAF01005324.1:71298-87345 GCA_007407185.1 Glycine tomentella | reverse complement strand
CTAAGTCTTGAAGATTCTTCACTCTTTTCCCTCTTTGTACGTTGGTTCTCATTGCTTGGAGGGAAATCCTTATTTTGTTGTCTTTTCTCACGTGAAATGGCCTTAAGTTAAAGTGTTTTATGCTTTTGTTTTCTTAATTGGTTTTTCTTGCTTCCTATTGGTCCATCTTTGCCTGTAATTATTAAAATTACTAAACGAATTTATTTAGGAAACCTTCCTCTCATAATTAAGAGAAAATTCCATAGATTATGTTCATCCTCTTTTTATAATTTTCGGATGTCCGAGTTAGTCTAGATTAAACTCTTTTTAACCTATCTTCCAAAATTCGTAGAAATTCTATTTTAGGGTTCTCTACCTTCAATCTTGCTGATAATTTGTTATCTAAAAGTATTGTATCCTATATTCAGGTTCCCATAAATTTATGAGGTCATCTTGGTCAGTTTTGACTTAGGGGCATTTTGGTAATTTTACCCCTCACCCTAGGGGTAAAATCGTCATTTCTAAAAATGTTCAAGATATCTCTGAAATTGTTACCCTGGAGGTATTCTTGGTCGTTTTCAAAATATCCAAGGGTATTTATAAGATTTCCTCTTTAAAATATCTGGCTAAACTACCTAGGGGTATTTTGGTCATTTACCAAGATATTCAGGGGTATTTTCGTCATTTCCCCCAAATCTTTGTACTGCCTCTAATTAACATTTTACCTGAGTAATTTGAATACAGATTACCACTTATTGTGGTTCCAAAATTTTGGGGTGTTACAACATGAGCCCAGTCAGTTGGGGGGGGAGGGCAGCTCTATGTGCTAGTCCCTGATACCCCAACGACGGATAAAGGGTCTAAGCTTATGACTCCAATTATCCATTTGTTTGCCTCGCAGGGATAAGTCATGCACGCCCTTCAACTTCCTTAGCCTTCGTGGGATTTGTTGATCCCTTCCAAATTGTCGCATGCATCGGTAAGAATGAGAATATTCAACTGTGTGGAAGCATATAATTGAACTAGTAGCCATCCACAACAGTCGCTCGTGCTCAGTAGCACCAAGGAAGTGATAGCCTGCATATGGTTGCCATACCACCTGAACAAAACAATTAAACACACAATTAGGAAAGAACGATGATTAAAAAAATGCAAATTATCCAACTGAACTGACCAAAACTTAAGTAAATAACAACACGTACCTCATCCCAAGCAAGGGAATCTAACGTAATCCGATACCATGGAAAGTCGTGTGCACGAAACCTCCCTAAAGCATTAAACCTAATTTGAAAATAAATGACATTAGAATACTTATAACACTTGTTAATACCTAGTTAACAAAGGAAAATAAGAACACATACCTGTGGCCGTAATGTCACTCCTGGTGCGTAGGCTGAGGTATAGCTGGAGAAATGGGTGGGAATCTGAGCCACGCCCATATTTGGAGAAGCACATGACACTCACCAATGTCACTCCTATTTGGATCTGTACACTCGCACATTTGTCTAAAAAAATGTGCGAGGACCGCGGAACCCCAGCTATACCCGCCTATCTCTGCCATGTCTCCTGCTAGCAAAGGGACATAGCGACAACTGACAGTGCTTCCGTCGGATCTGTCAGGTAGAAGTCATGCTCCAATCATACGCGCGATGTGCGCCTTCGTAAACCTTATGACTTCTTCCAATTCCCCTCCCACCTCGCCCCAGTACGCATAATTCCTATCAAAGTAGGACAGGCGCAAGAATCCTCCTCTTAGCTCAACCTCCTGAGCAGGATGACCAAAGACGTCCTCAATGATGGTGGGCCAGTCGTCTGACGTCACTTCGGTGGTGACATCGCCATCACTGCCTAAACCTAATATACTAGCCACGTCTTCCAACGTGATGGTCATCTCTCCCATCGGCATGTGAAACGTATGTGTCTCTGATTTCCACCGCTCAACCAAAGCACTGATAAGTGCAAGATCGATCTGAAGTCAAGTTTAAAATAATCAATGCGTATGCACACATATAAATAAAAAACATTTATAAGAATTACTTCGTATGTACCATTCTTCAATTAAAAATTTTATACCTGAATATGTCGCGTGCGTGCGACATGTAGGAATCCTGCCTGCCCTAACATCACCGCAATGATTGCAAGAATATCGTCACAGTCTGGGCCCCCTGAAATTTTACCATGTCGCGTCTTTAGCACATGACATCTGTCCTCGTCCACACAGCCTGTGAAATGTGAGTTCTCTGGATACGCCTCCGCAAAACCCCCCATTTATACGGGGTAGGCACAACATGGGTCGTCGGATCCATTACGTCACCCTCGTGATCGGATACAGACCATGAAGACGCCGAAGATGATGAATCAGCCATCTATGAGACTATTTTAATATAATCAAAACAATATTATAATTAATAAATTAATGTATTGTAATTAAATTACAATACAAATAAATTACCTTAACCCTAAATTGAACTATTTAAATTAAATCAAAAAAATTTAATTTGAACAATAAATCCTAAACACTAAATGCCATATACTAAACCATTAATCCTAAAATCATTATCCCTAAATTAAACCCTAATCCAAAAAATCCTAATCCATTAACTAAACAAAAATTCCTAAACCCTAACACGTAACCATTGACCCCTAAACACTAAGTTAATTTAGTAAAATAATTTTTATTTAAAACATAAATCCTAAAACCTAACTAACCCTAAACACTAAGTAAATTCACTACTTTAATTTTAATTATACAACTTAACCCTAAATCGAAATCGTTACCCTTAAACTAAACCATAAATACTAACTAAACCCTAAACCCTAACTAAACCCTAAACACTAAGTGAATAATACAAGAGTGTGGTTAAGTTTTCATGCTTCAAAGTACAGAACTATATCTTAATGCAGAGTGGTTCAAGACTATATCTTAATGGTAGGTGTAGGGTTATCGTGCTAGCCTAGCATTTTATAGTCACCATTCGAAGTAGGTCGTTTTAGTTAACTAACTATATAGTAAAAACATTGGTGGACACCAAATCCTATTTAACACCTAGATAGAGAAATGTAGGTATGATGGATAATACAATGCCATAAAAAAATAAGTAAATTCACTTCTACAATTTTAATTATACAACTTAACCCTAAACCAAAATCGTTACCCTTTAACTAAACCATAAACACTAGGTAAACCGTAAACATTAAATAAATCCTAAACATTAACTATATTCATTTCAACAATTTTAGTTTTTCAACTTAACCCTAAACCTAAATCGTAACCCTTAAACTAAACCCTAAACACTAAGTAAATTCAATTCAACAATTTTAATTATACAACTTAACCCTACACCCAATACCTAAACCCTTAAACTAAACCCTACTTCGTAAACCCTAATTCATAACCATTCAGCCCTAAACTGAACTAACTAAATTTATTAAAATTATTGTAGTTGACAACTAAACCCTAAACTAAACTAAATCCTAGAACCTAAAACCTTACATTTTTCTACAACATGAAATAAATAATGTGGCTCTAACATATTCACAAATCAACAAAATAATATATTAAATAATACTCATAATTAATAAATTAACTTACTTGTTGGCAGAGTTTCGGTGCAGAGATAAATCACTCAAAAGCTAAGAGTGTTGTGCTTCAGAAACCTGTAGAGAGAAGGAGGAACCTTTAGAGAGAAGGTGCAACAGTAAAAAGTGATGGAAAAGTGAAATTGAGGGCTTTTATAGCAGCAGGACACGCCCAGAACTGGGCATGATTGGTCACGCCCAGAACCAGGCGTGACTGCCTCCTTAGTCACGCCTTGTTCTGGACGTGACCAGTCATGTCCAATTCTGGACATGTCCTGCTGCTCCAGATTTATAAATAATTTTCAGACAATCCTAAATTCATAATTTTTTATTTAAATTGTATTATTTAGGTTGTTTTACCTATTTTACATCCAACTTTACATCCAACAAGTGTTTGACATTTTACTTTATACTAAAATTCTATTAATGATAGCCTAAGATATGATTGAGTAACATACACAGGTTTTACACACTAACCACTAACAATAATGGTATTTAATTAGAATGTATATGTAGCATTATTCTTATTTGTCGGCAAAGTTATATATCAGGGTCTACAAATCTTCATGTACTGCCGTTACTGATCAGCATATCCACCCTACATGAGGACATACATGATTGACAAAAATGCAATATTGTCTACGTGACGAGTGATTGATTAAAGTGAAAAATAGGGGTGCTTAAACCAAGCTAAAAAGAAGAACAATTGAAGCTATATATTAGTTAAACATCTATCATTCTGAGTAACAATATCCAAGACGGTCCTTTAATTCAGCTACATGGCATCTCCATCATGGTCCAGCTAGCTACATATGCTATGGTCCCCTTTCCCCATATGTGTTTTGTTCTCACTAGATTATGTGATCTAACTTTCCAATAATAACTTGAATGCAGATCAGGAATTAATGATTATGCAAAGGGTCAGATGCATACTTAGCCTTACTTCTTATTGTTATCATCATTTCCCACAATCAATATTCTTTCTGCTGTGCATCAGAAGTTAGAAAAAGAAACAATTATATCACATTTTCTGATAAAAAAAATGTTGAAATATATGGGTGGTTAGTTTGTTTATTTTTTGAAAAAACAAAACATTTATTTTAATAAAGTATATTTTTATTTTTTAGTGTGTTTATCTAAATTGTTTTGGTTTATACTTATTTTAAAAAATAAATCCTATTGCATATTAAAAAAACATTTTTAAAAAAAAATTAATCAAATCAGTCCAATATTTCATCGTAAAATCAGAGATAGATCCCATGATATACCTAGCTAAGACTAAGAGCCATCAAATCCCACCATTTCTCATTTTTTCCTATTCTCCCATGTGAAGCACCGAGTGCTTAGACAACCACATCTCACTATATAAATAAACTTGGAAACCATAATGGGATACATCAATTAATTCTGTTGGTATATAGTACAACCTTTTTGAGAGTCAGCGCGTCCACTTCTGGCAGAATATGAATCAATTATCAAATGATTTGGGATTTCCATAATTAAAGAGGAAGAATTTAATTTTCATATACCCAAATATATTCTATCACCGAATGAGTGAATCAACATTGTTGAAACTTATCTTAAATTCGCGTCTGTGATTACGTTAAATATTAGATGAGAGTTTACTGTTTACAGATCCTATTTGTTTCGAACAGAATTGTTTTCTATTGATGATAACTATGTTTCAAAATTAATATATATATATATATATATATATATATATATATATATACCCAATTGTTTTTTATTGTGGCTTTAAGCTATACGCACCAGCCTGGCTATGAGCACTGATGTACATTTTCTACTGTTTGTTTGTAACTACTTGTGCTGGACGGTTGCTTTTGCCTTTAATGGAATAACACAATTTCTGTTTTAATAATTTTTTTTTACATGAATATGTTGACGAATGAGGAATTGGAAAGATCCTTTGGTGTAAAACACACATGAGCATTATTATAAACTAACCCAATGCCACATTGACCTTTCTGCTGGGATCGAACTGTGAAGTAACATACATATAATAGATCGGTGTCGCATTGGTGGGCCTTTTGGCCACATGCCATTGAAAATCTTATCTAACTGGGGTAAGGGAAAGGAAAGGGATGCTATTGCCAATACTTGCTTTGCTGTTTGGGTCCACTAAAAACTTTTAGAGTGTGTTTGGATGAAGAAATTTAATTGGGGGAAGTAATTTATTAGGGGATTTAAAATTCTTCAATTTAAAATTCACTGTTTGGATATTTTTATATGAGGAATTTAAATTTTTGGAATTTTAAAAGAGAATTTTAAACAATTAAAAATGTGGAATTTGAATTTCTCTTTAAAAGGTGAGAAATTGAAATTCTCTTTTTTTGTAGAAGCTCTAAATGCACAACTTTTTGCTCCGTCTCAATCATCGACGTACTCCGACCTCCGCTGCTCTCAATACACCATCTATCTTAAGTGTTTATCCGTGAATGAGGTTCAAAATTTTAAAAATGAAGAAATTCAATTTCTTTATCCAAACACAAAATTTTAAAAATAAAAGAATTTTAATTAATGCATTTTAATTTCCCTGAATTTTAAATTTCCTAAAATTTTAAATTACTCCATTCAAACATACTCTTAGGCTTATTTGCACTTTCTTTGCTGCCAAGTGGCCTTGATGAACCATTGAAAATACCCCTTTAACCCATCTTTCACCAATGGCAATTAGCAAACATGTTTCTGCGTCTGAATTGCGATAGATCGATGATCCCTTAATGCCGGAGCCATTGTTTTAAATTGAATTTTTTTGGGTCTATAATAAGCGTAAAGTATCTATTTTAGAGATGTCTAATTTTTATTAAAGAATCTCATCACCTTTGATTGTGTTTCATTTCTTAATCACCTTTTTTTCATACATAAATTTTTTATTAAAGAATCTGATCACCTTTGATTATGTTTCATTTTTAACCACATTATTTTCATACATAAAATTTTTAGACGACATCTTATTAAAAAATCTGAATATAATTTTAAAAACCCAACTAATGACATGTTAGTAAAATTGAAGTTTGGTTGTGCCTAGTAGTGACTAGTAAAGTTGCATAACATTATGGATAAAGATGGATAATATAACCGCAGTTACAAATTATAATATAATAATAATTGTGGAGACTTCAAAAAAATTGCGATTTTGCGGCTGTTTTAAAATCACGATCAACATCATGTGATATATATAATTTCAAAAGGAGCATTATTAGCCAAGGGGGCAGGGTTTATTTAAAGATGTTAATTTCCATAAAATGACAAATCACATGGATTTGTTGAGAAAAATATATTTGCACGCCTCAACTGTTTGTTAACATCCAGTGATATGTAGTGATATGATAATATATATATATATATATATATATATATATATATATATATATAAGGCGGTAAAAGAAAAGGATCCAGTGAAGGAGAGAAAAAATATAAGTATTATAAGTGATATATGATATAAAGAAAGAAACAATATGTAAGATTGTGTTTGATTTAGAGGAAAAAAAAAATAGATCAGTAGATTAGAATAATGGGATAGAAAGAAAAATAAAGCGATGATTAAAAGTATTTGGTTGAAAAGAGATAGATATAGAAGAGATGACAGGTGGGATAGAGAGATGAATAAAAATAGGTGAGGTATAGACTTAGTGTGAGTTAAGAACTTCACCTTGATTGCACCATTAATTAAATTAAGATACTCTTAGGACTTAATTAATTAAGTTGAGACTTTACAAGATAGGTTAAGTTTTTAAAAGAGTTTTTTTTCTTCTATTTATTAAATATGGAAGTTTTGATCCTCATGTGGTTAAACTTAAGTCTTTTTTTTACTTCAAACTTAAGTCTCTAAGTAGGGTAAATAGCATCATCAAAGATTATTTATTTATTTAAGAATAACCTAATAAATTAAGAAGTCTAATTCAATTGATTGAATAAAATGTATAAGTAAATTTTCTGATAGTGTTCAATTCCTAAAAATATAAAAAAGGATGACACGGTAAGTATTGGAAGACATAAGTAACCAAATTAACTATGAACGTATACAATCAATGTTAATTTTCTCTCTATGTTATCCTTGTGATTTCGTGATTGTTTTTAACTTTCATCTGTCTAGTGTAAGGTTGCGGCTACCCAAGCAATTGGGTGCAGCTCATGGCTCTTGTGGAATGGTGCTGGGAGTCTCCATCCTGAAGAATCTCTGTCACATTTAATGGCTCGACCTCAGAAATGAAAACCATTACAATATTTGCCTATTCAAAGAAAATAAATTGAATTAATTGATGAGTAGTAACTTTACAAACTGAAAATTCGTTTTCAAATAATATATTCTTATTTTTATTAAAATCACTAAATATATATACACTATTATAGTTTTAAATGTCGTTTTTAATGGATAGTGCAAATCTGAACATTGTCCTATCTTTTATCACTTATTAACTTTTTTTTTAAGCAAATCACTTATTTAGTTACACACACACATACACATATAGTTCCAAATCAAAAAGTAGAAGAAAAAAAAATAGCTCAACTACAATCCTGACTTTTAAGCATTATAACATCTAGGTCATAATTTTGATTGCACCATATACATTTTGAACCTCAACCCCTCTACAAAGTGAGAGCTATAACCTATATAGTGTAGGCAATTCACGCATACAATTTCTCTTGCACCTCAAAAACACATGCCACGACACGAAACTTAATCCATACAGGATAGGAAGCTTGGATGACACAAAATAAGATTAGAAGGTTATTATATAAATGAAAGGAATGCAAGCAAGCCTACAAAACTAACATGTACTAGCTATGTGTTCCGTTTGAGTGAATACATCCAAGATATCTATTGACCGAGTCAGATATTATTTCTTCGAGATTTTGAGATCCATAGTTGAGCTTCCTAACTAGACGATTAAATTAACTTGGATTTTGTTCTGCTCTACGATCATGAATTAAATACACTGTATACATACAAATTAACCACTGAAAAAAATAATGAAATACTCATTAATTAGCTGTCTTGAAAATTAAAGAAAAGATCAGCCTCATCAACTCCATCGCCTTCAATATCCTTGAAAGGTTCCAGTTATTCCAAGACAACCATTTGAAAGAGATGGAACCACCAAAGTTTTCCACAAGCACCAAACAAATGCATGGACTTTTACCAGGTGAAAAGCATACTTGTACAAATTACTAATTAATTCATGAAACTTTCTTGGAAATTAAGGTCCTCAAGAAAATTCAAAGAAATTTAAAGCTTAGTTGGGTTTTTTTCTCTAACTAATCATGTGTTTGATTACACATATCTGATGTGAATAATTACATTTTTCTAGAAAGTTTGTTTTGTAGCTTTCACGTTTATTATCATTATTTGGGATGTGGTTTTTTGCTTTACTAATGTCCAAACATATTACGAATAATATTTTTAGTTTTGGAAATATAAAATATTTTTCTACTTCCATATTTAATACAACTAATTGTCTGAGTCTCAGAATGTATGTCAAAATGTCAAATATATGAGAACATTATTGGTTAAAGAATTTCCAAAGATTAAAGTAACAGATATAAGTAGACAGCAATCTGTTTATTTTTTTTAAGAATATAACATGAAATTCTTAGGTATTATTTAAAGATGTGTTTAATTAACTATTAAAATTGGTTGGAATTATTTTTATATTCTTAGAAATAATTAAAATATGTGTTTAGTTGAATTATTTTTTCTTGAGAATATCTATTATAATTACTAAAATATTTTTATTATAAAATTTTTTATTACACTTGTTGTTATTATGTCTTTGTGTGTTTCACGATTATGATAATTGAAAGAGGAACAAAAATTGTCTATTATTAAAAGATGAGTATGGGAGGGAAATGAAAAATTATTGTGAAACGTAGTAATAAAATAGACAATTAATCAAAATGCAGGAACATTAAATATGTATCATGAAAGAACAATAAGAGAATAATGAGATATTGATTAGTGAGAGAACAAATATGGATTTTTACTTGTGAAGGGATATTCTATCCCATGAGAATAATTTTTGCACGCCCCCTCTATGAGGACTAAATATTAATAGAATGTGATATCATGTTTTTTTAAAAAATAAAATATATTGATGATTAATTTTTGCATTGTCTTGTAATAAATATGAGATAGTTTTTTCTGATATGTACTTCAAAAATAACTAAATGCACACTGAAATAAATGTATGATTACAATTTTATCTGGTAGCTAATATTAATTGGAAAACAGCATTAAAAATACTTAGTATATTGATCTTAAATTTTGTACAAAATAAAAAGGAATCTTTATATTTGAGTGAATATTACATTAATGAACTACATAGTTATTCATTCTTGTATCATCCATAACATTGACCAAACAAAAACTTTATTGATCTAGCTAGATTTGCTGAATTCTACGGTCTTTGTACAACAGAGAAATTGATATTGTACTATCAGGCACTGCTAAAGTGCCTCCCTGTAGGGGTCTACCTTAGTTGTTCATAAATTGACCTATTTCGAGTCATCAGTCCTCAATTTTTTTCCCTAGAAATTACAGCGAAAGCACGGATATAACTAATTTATTCTTCATTAACAAAAAGTATATAGAGTTAAACATGTTTAATTTATTTAATCATGGATCGACATCATCTATCCATTTCATGGGGTCTACATCATGCTTTTCATTAATTGCACAAGCAAAGAATTTTTTTACACCGTTGACTGGATCCACTACTGTATTCTCAGATAATGTGTTCTGAACAAAAGAATGACATAATAAAATGTTGTTCAGTTTAATTTTAAGGCATATTTTTCATATGCGTATATATTAAAAAGATAAAAATAAATAAGAAATACATATATATACTGTATAAAATATATGTAATAATTTTTAATATTCAAATAATGGAATTATATGCTTCCAATCGTTTTAACTTTTATAATATCAAGTGCATTTCATCTTTAAAAAAATTCTATTTATTTCCATTGAGAATGTGTGGGCTTAGCATAAAATGATAAAGAATAGTAAAAGTCCCATGAGAAAATTATTTAATATGATAGCATTTTCTTAGGGGGGCGTTCTATTTCGATCTCTACCGTTGACAAACATATCTTTCGCTTTCGAAGTTCTAAGATAACAACACAATAGCATAAATTTCAAAACACGTTGGTTAAGGAGAAATATCCTTCTTATAAATATTTTGGATACCAAGTTAAATTAATAGTTAATGTGTTGAAGTTAAGGTTGAATTGTTTGAGTATTATTTAAGTTTGATTTTTATGAAAATAATTTTTTATCATATTTTACTTATTTTCTCACTGAACTCTAAATTACTCAGTATCATTTTTCCTTTAATGAACTCGAACGATTTAGACAAAAAAAAAAAAAAAAAAAACTATCTACAGGCTATGTTGTGGAAGAAAAAAAAAAGAGGTCGCCGTTAATTCATTCAATATGAATCCAAAGCCGAAACTCTAGAAATAGAAATAGATTGCTTCTCTCACATCAACTACTGAGAAGAAATTATTACAGTTACAACATCATAAGGTATGCTAACAAAAATTGAGAGATTAATTGTAATATTAACCACAATTTAAAATTTTGTTTTCAATTTATTTGTGTAAATTTTTTCATATTTCTACTGATAAACGAAAAACAAAAACGTGCAAAAAAATTCTCATAAAACCCTCTGTGGAAAAAGTCATGCATGCTATTAATTAGTTTATTAATTCTTTAATAATAGTACCATTCAACCATAGATATTGTTCTCCGACTACTTAGTCAACCTCATATGATCCCCATTATAGATTCCAAGATGCAACTAATATGCAAGAATAAATGCATGAAATAAATAAAAGGTTGTGGTATGAAATACTGAAACAGAAAATACAAACTTGTGTTCAACTAATTTTATTAAAAATCTTTAATGCAAAATCCATTAAAGACAACTATTTTAATTTCTTCAAGTTATCATCGACCTATATGTATGTAAATCCCTGTATTATTAATGAAAGTTTACGCAATTGTTGAGACCAAGTGTGCATGGACAACTTGACGATCGAACCATTCAATTAATCACCCAAATGTTAATGAATTGTTTATTCTCCTCCTATCTTGTTATCAACACTTCATCACGTGATAGATCAGTTCAAGATGTAAGGGTTGGTCAAAGAAGACTCAGTGACCATGATCGAGTATCCACCGGGGATGTATATACTCCATTACATAATTTAATCAAGTGGGTGTATAAATATTGCATTCAATTGCAACACCAGATCGTGCCCAGTCCAATATACTTAAAATAATAATTTTATGATCACAGGCGAAGCAATAGAGAAAAGTTATATATAAATAAATAAATAAAATTCTAAAATAAAGCATCACAAAAAATGAAGAAAACGATAACATATAAAACATGGAAGCAAGAAACCAAAGCATCACCCATGCTAGTTTGTTAGGAAGAAGTTGCACCCATGTAGGTATAAGACAATAAGGTCCATTATTAAAAATATTTTTCAAACGCAAGTTATACATGAAATAATAGCAGTTTATGCACTTAGTTTCTTCTTCTTCCTCTTTTTTTTTTGCCTTACTTAGCTATTTGTTGTCATTATCCTCAGCTATGGCAACAATTTCAGTGTTGGTTTGCCCCAGCAAGCTGCTTATAGATCGAGCTTTCACCATTCCAAGCTTCATCCTCCTCTTTGTGACAATCACTGGCTTCTTCTCATCATTGTTTTCAGCATCATTTCCCAAAGGGTACTCTTCATGAGTGACACTACTCGTAGTACTAGACTTTGTTGTTTGCTTTTCGAATGAATTCTCTGATTGAGGCACAATATTAATATTGTTCTTTGGTGCAACACTTGTTGTGCCAATGGACTTGTTTCTCACACTTGTCATGCTTCTCAACCTTCCTTTCCCTAAGTGATGCTCGCAAAGAGAGTAACCCACCAAGGTTTGTTGGCAACACCTCCATCCTCTCCCATTTACACGACTGCACCTTGAACCTTCCATTAGTGCACCACCCCTTACCCTCTTCTTACCAACGTTTGCTTGTTCGGGTTTTGTTGCTCTTGTTGCCTCCTCGTTCTCTACTACCTCTTCTTCTTCATTGCTGTCATCTTGCCTCGAACATTTCTTGTTCATCTTTGTCTTCATTCTCTTCGCCTTTGTCTTCGAATTCTTCTTGCCGTTGTCATCGTTGTTGTTATCATCTTCAGTTGCATTCTCGAAGGCCCCTCTTCGTTTCTTGAGAGGAAAAGCTTTATCTCCCTCGAACCATCTCCCATCTATGTGTGTATGAAAATTGAGATATCAAGGAAGCATGGAAAATTATGCATGCATATATACCAATGTGTTACTAGATAGCTAGAAATAAATAGAGAAAAAGAGAGAAAAATATAAATATAATAGATGATATAATGTGAAAAACAAAAATAAAGAGTAAAGAGTGTGATCATTTAAGTGCATATATTACAAGTATTATTGGTGTATGCATGTGATATATATATATATATATATATATATATATATATGATGTAATGAAGAGAGATAGAGAAGAGTATAATACATGTGATATATGATGTAATGAAGAGGTCATAGACGAGAGTTTAAAGTGGGTGTAAAAGTGATGTATGAAGGAAAAAATCGAGGTTGCATGTGTGTATATATTCTCCAACCAAAGTTAAGACTATTATGTGGTAAATTCATGCATTGTTCGAACTCACTTTGCATCTTTGTTACCTTGTTTAGGAGGGCTTGGAGATGAAAATGTTTCAGCTAGCGTTTCTGAACACGAGATGCTTCCTTTCCTACATACAAAAGAAGATTCAGAAAGTCCAATTAACAACCGCATATTATAAGCACACCCAACACAAAATTTACAGCCAAAAGGGAAAGGATGAAAAAAAGAAGGTGGTATGTAATGTTTTCAAAAAGAGTGAGAGATATGATGTAGCTGGGGACCAGCATTAGGTTCTACTACCCGATTGTGCACCTCAAGGGCAAACGGTAGTTTAACCAATTTGGAGAAAAAAACGATTGCATTTCACAAGAGGGGTATGGTGGCTACACAAGGCTCTTATTTAAAACACTTTCAACAGTATTTCCACTAACAGTATTTTCTTTTTCCTTTGTACATAAATAATTTTATAAACAATAAATAATTATCAAAAAAATCTTTTATTTTTCATGCTGGTTAAAAAATCAAGTTATGGGTCTCCATGTTTTCACCTTTTTTACTACGAGATTTCATGAACGAGTATATAAGAGAGGAAAAAATAATTTCATGTCTTTATTTTAATTCATGTCTAGCTAGCTAAGCTGGTTTCATAATTCTTACCTGGCATCATTACCCTTATGTCCCTCTCCCTCTTCTTTCCTTCTCCCATCTTCCACCTGCAAATCACACACACAAAAAAAAAAAAAGGAAAGTATTCAACATATATAGATACATGGGATCCACAAATACAAGGTTGGTTATTGGTTAATGGTTACCCCTAAATGTACCCTTTTGTGAGTAGTAGTCTAAAATAAAAATTAAAAACAACAACACAATAATAATAATAATAATTTTAATTTAATTACACCAATACACCAACCCATTGTCAAAGGTTGGACAAAAGTGCACTAATTCACAAACCCAACCCCTCAAAAAAAAGGAGCAAAAATTAAGGTGATTCATGTGAAACAATAATATTTCCACTAACCAAAGACTCTTCTTGCTTCTTGTGCCCTTCTCCGGGGGACTCATCAGAGCCGTTGGTGGGCTTCCCGATCGGTGGGAGAGGCTGATCGGACGGCTGAGGGCGATCCAAGAGGGGTGAGGGTGCAGTGGTGGTTGAACCATGATGAGTAGTGCAAGAAGAAGCTTTGGTGGCATCGTTGAGTTGCACCATCACCGGTAACCGGTTGATCAGGTTGGGATCTGAGTGAGTCACCGGCGAGAGAGGGAAAGGCACTTGTCTCTTACGGATCCTCATAGGTGCAAAGATTAATGAATGCTCTCACTAGATTTCACCCCTTCAAAAACACTTGAAAAAAGCTGACCAAAAAAAAAACACTTGAAAAAAGAGATCTTAGAGATTTCGGAGGAAATAAGGATTTTGGAGACAAAATAAAAGGGAAGAAAGAAAAAGGAAAACCTCAAAAGGGTGAAAAACTATATACACCCATCTACTAATACTACTTCTTCATGAGGTCAAAGACCAAGAAGAAGAAAAAAAACATGGTTTTGTGAGTTTATTTGTTAAACTCTCTCGTCAACACACTCTCTTTCTCTCTCCATATATGCTTTGCTGCTCTGGGTTCCTGTCTCGCTTTTTATTTGTTGCACCACGGAAAGGAGGGTGTGGTAATTTGTATGGTTGATGCTAGCACGTGTGGTGGAGTCACACACGTGTGAAGGGTGACCGGCTGGGGCGGTAACCGGTGGAAGAGAGAGAAAGAGGAAAGGAACATAGTACGGACGAAGATGCCAGAGTGGATGTCTGGATGAGAGAGAATCGGCAAATAGAAAATTAGAGAAATTAAAATTGATAAGAGAATAAAAAGTGAGAGAAAGAAAAATTGAAAATTAAAAATTGATAAGAGAATATGAAAGAGAGGAGTGGGTGATTCTATCATTGATACTTTTAAGAAGGGGGACGGTGGGGCCCGCAACCATGACTCTCCTCAACAAGGACCCATATGTTCTCTAGTAGTCATACTCTTTTCTATAATGTTAGGATGAATTGATAATTCAAGGGGCCTTGAAGATTTTCTTTTTATGCTATGCGATTATTTTATTATAATTATTATGCTAATGTAAATAAGATGTCAAAAATAAATAAATAAATACCTAAAATAATTATATTATTTATTTTTGGATAAGTTTAAGACTTATCAATTTTTGTGTTTTAGTTAAAAACTTAAAATTTTAAGTTAATATAACATATATTTTATTAAAGATGATAGGATAGTTTATAGTGTTTTATGATATTTATAAAATTGAGATAAAATTATAAAAATAAATATTTTAATTAATATATGATTTCTATATATTTATCTATGTATATAGTAAATTTTACTTAAAAAATATAATCCAATATTTAATTCTATAAATGTAATATTTATGAAAATGTAAAAATATATAGATTTCTTTCGTATATAGTATGAGACACTTCTTATTAATTTTTACTTAAAATAAATTTTATTAAAATTTTCAATATATTTTAAAATATTTATTTCCAGTTATATTTTATAAAACTTTATAACGTAAAGAGTTACGATCCTCATTGTTATACAAAATGAGAAATATGTAAAAAAAAAAGTATAATCTATAATAAAGAATTTAAAAAATTAACTCAATAAATTATAATATTTAATATAATTTGTTCCTTTAATCATAAATATTATTAATAAATGCACACATTATTTTACAAATATAATTATAATATTGCTATCAATTCAATAATAAAGTGGTCAACATTTTTTAATGGTAA
>PYAF01005324.1:57636-71198 GCA_007407185.1 Glycine tomentella | reverse complement strand
AAATATTATATTTATAAAGAATATATCAATAGAGATTCTATTCCGTATTTAGTATAACAGAAATTTTGTTATTCAATTAAGGTTTTTTTAAAATATTTTATAAATCATATGTTAAAAAATAAAATTCAAACATAATAATTTTTTCCTTACATAGCATTAATTTTTTTATTCTATATAATCAAATTTAATAATACGATTAAATATGGTATTCATCCATGTACCATACCAATTTTGTATTTTATATAATCAATACTATTAAGCATACATATTCAAAACATAAAGATTAATTATGTTTTTTTGGATTTAAACGTACATTTTTTAATTTCATCTTTTGTGTTCAAACAAAAAATTTAGTATTTTAATTAGGTCTAATTTTGTTTTTTTTTTTGTTAACAATTTTAATTCCTAATGTCAAATAATAATGGCGCAACCACATTAACAACCAATTGACTTATGACATCATCTAAAAGTCTGATATAGCAGCTATGATACACTACAAAAAAATGATCATTTTGTGGCGGTTTTTTGGTGATGGTCCCAATTAACCCCCAAAAATATTATATTTTTTATAGAAAAAAACTAACACCACACCAAGCACGTGTGTCACTTACCAGTTACCAATTAATTTTAAAATTTTAAATATAATTTTCTAATTATATTTCAATAGACTACTATATATATATATATATATATATATATATATATATTTTAAAAAATTGCAACTCAAAACTCTAGCACTTAGGGTTCGAAAGAGTTTTCTCAATCTTCAATCTCCTGTGATTTAGGGTTCATCAACTTTGCTTTTGCAGAAAGAATTCTACAGTGCCCTTTGATAAGGTAACGGTGTCTCATGTCCTGTGAGCTTCACTTTCATTTCTCTTTTCCTTCATTTTGTTTCACTTCATAATCGTTCGTGTGTGTGTTTTTGCTTTTGCTTTTGTGTATGCTTTTGCTTGATTTAGTGTAATTTATGAGATGGTAAAGCAAGCGAGGCATAGTATTTGAGCGCAGAATGATGGGTAAAGGGAGGGAAGGTAATTTTGAGCGCGGGTCCATAGTTGATTCAAGTTAGTGGTTTGAGATGGGTTGGTTTGGGTTTGTGGTACGTGGTGGTTCGCAGTTGTGGTTCATGCGGTTTAAGTGGTTCAAATGTATTTCAAATGTTAAGTTGTGATTTAAGCTGTGGTTATTGTATTCAGGCAAGTGGTTATGTAGGCTTTCAATATTTACGACTTTTTTTTAAAACTGATATCAGAGCAACTATTGATTTTGAAATGTTTGTCATATGTACTATGATTTTTCTATCCTATGAACGAAGTACATAGATTTTAATTATAAATAAACTTTTTAATTTTTGGTTTTTAAAATATACATATATTGATTTATAAGAAAGGCAATCGAAGAGGAAGTGGGAGAAGAATTACCATGACAACAGAGCCAGTGACATTGAACCATGAGTTGGCCAGAGTAGAGCCAACAAGTTGAAGCCCACCAAGGTGACTAACAAGCATGGCACTATCAGGAAAAACTCTATCTTATAGTGTATATTTTTGTTGGTGTGAGTTGTGTCTGATTTAAGGAAAAACTCTATCAGTGGGTCTGGAGGCAACAAGAGAGTGGATCAAGAGTTGCAACTATTGATATACTCAACTACATTCAGGTTAGTTTCATGCTTTGGTTATTCTCTGTTTTTTTTTATATCATTGTGTGGTGAACATTGCAACAAAATTAGAGGGAGAGAAAGAGAGGGTGAGGACTTATAGCTGTGGAAGTTAGTGACAAGAAGGTGTGCATATGTGTTTATTTGAGATGATTGCCATTTTTTATATCATTGTGTGCATATAGCTGTGAAAGAGATGATTGCCAAGAATAACAAAATGATCATAAAAGAACTCCACCTTCACGATTTTTGAATTCTCATCCAACTGCATGTCACCCAAAACAATCAAAACAATCAAAATTATGAGGTAAATGTGCATGAAATAAAATACTACGCGTGACAATGCAGGAGGTTTAGTGAATGATTCCCTGGCTTGACAAAAAAATTAGGATCATCAAATTCACCATCGTTCTATCCTTTTGGTTTAAGTGACATGATGTGAAATTGTATTTGAATGAATCATGCAACAAAAGCATAAACTATTAGGATTATTAATTATGAGTTATTTTGGTGAAATTATGAGTTTACTATAAGTTGGAATTATACCAATCACTATGTATGGTTTTGTTCTTTTAATGCTAGATGAAGCTATTTTCTTGTTAGTGATTTTGTTATTTCAAAAGGAAAGAGAATTCTCTTCTTTTTTTTTTTTTTGGTTTCCCTTTATTATTAGTTCCCAAGATTGGAAAGCAAGACTAAATATTCCACCTGCTGATACTCACTATAGGACAGAGGTATGGTCATGGAATAACATAATGTTATGCCTCAAGTTATTTATTATGTGCATTTTTTGTTAATCATATTAGTTTTTTTCATATTATTTCAAAATTAAAGTCATTTTATTTATTATGCTACATTTTATAAATTAAAGTCTCATATTATATACTTGTCATTGAATCACAAACTACCTTCAAAGTCCACTAATACTTTTTATACTCACATTGCATAGAAATTAAATTAAAAACAAAAGGAAAACAATTTGTAATATATGGATTAAATATATGGATTGCATTGAATATGCAGTGATATATGGCCTGTTTATTTAGTCTAGTCTTCTTTATGTCACCATTACAATCATGAATTGCATGGCCTTATAAGGTTCAGTTAAAAATCAAAATTTCGGGAATATTAATCACTGTGAGATCCCTTTTAATAATTACCTCCAATGGCCTTTGCACACGTCCAAACCACCTTAATTACATGATGTTATTAGGTTCGGTTAAAAATCAAATTTTAAGGAACATTAATTGTTGTGAGATCCCTTGTAATAATTTCCTCCAATGGTCTTTGCATGTGTCCAAACCACTGTAGCTTCTTTTTTATCATCTTTTCCTTCATAGGTGTCAACACTATTTCCTCATTTATAGTCATATTTTTTTCCTCTAACACTCGATGATATGTTATTTTTTTAACAAACAGAGGGGAAATAAGCTCAAACTTGACCTGAGTTAAAAGTTTGATCTATGTAGCTACAAGCCTATTTTAAGAATATAATTTATAATAATTTAAAGGTCATATGTGATTGTGAGACTTTAAATCTAACTTATTTATATAATTTAAATATATTTTTAAGATTTAATATAACATGCAGCCTAGTCTATAATATAGCATAGTTTATAATATATTTAAAGGAATTATTAAAAGATTTAATCTTATTTATTTTATAAAAAGATGCAACCTAGCCTGTAGATCTGTAGATTAGATTATAAACTCTTGTCAAATGACTGATCTATTTTGCACTCACTTTGCTAAGGTATGTGATTTTCATGTCTTCTATTTTGCACTCAACAAACAATATGATTGGACTTGTTCTTGTAAATCTTAGAGTTGCCATGTATAGATTGGGAATGCTTTTACTCAAACATTGCAGTCAATTTAGGAAATTGCTAAGTTGTTTGGAGACAAACTGAAGTAGTTTCTTCTCCTGAATGAACTTGTTACTCATGTTGCTAACTGGCTCCTATGTAGGTATATTTCTTAGAAAGATGTGTATGTGTGTTGTGTCATTTCCCCCTCTTTTCTTGTGTGAGTAGAGAGTGTGGGTATTATGGGCACAGGGCAGGGGATTACTCTACTGAATTTTCCAACTTTCTCTTACATTCATATTTGTCATTCTAATTAAGATGAAGGCATAGAGGGTCTATTGGAGTATCATGGGTTCTTGATAAAAACATTTGAATAACCATACAGGGTGAAGGAATGCCCATTTCTCAATGTTGGTAAAATCCCCCATTTAGTGTAGTGACACTTTTATTCTCAATGATCATAGCCTTATTGTTTGAGACTATATTGGGAGAATGTCTCTAAAAGGCACCAACATGCAACTACTGTCCTTTATTCTTTGCATTGGAATTATAAGGATATTCTTTGCATTGGAATTTTTTTGAAAATAATACACAATGCTGGGTAGGCACCAACATGTAGGTCTAATTTGGCACCTATAATACATTTAAACATTGGACCATGGTAAAATTTCAGTTTTTCTTTTTAGTTGGATTCCTTCAGAGCTGATGTATCATAATTATATCAACAAAAAATAAATGAAATGTTATAAAGATAGTGAATGAATGAATGTATCATATAAAGAGTGTGGGTATTGTGGTTAACAGATTTTTTAGAATTATGAGGATGCTTTTGCTGGGTAGTTTCACTTTTGAGAAGCCCTTGCCACCACAATTGTGAAAGCTGCAACCAGGTCTGAATCTCTATAATATTGACTATTAAATAGTCATTATATACTGTTCTCTTTATCAAGATTATATTATATAATTGAGTTACTAAGAACAAAGTGCCTTACATCTGTTATTTATTTTAGTTTCTGATCTGTTATTTATCTGAAATCACTTGCCATCACCCTTCGAACCTATAGAAAACATTACTGCCAACTTTATATCCAAGGGTCTTGAAAAGAAGGATGTGGCAGTACTCATAAGTTTGCTAATTAATGCTTCTTTCACGTTTATATTATATGTTTCTTTCTTGCAGACTAATCATGAGACTAATTAAGTTCAAATTATTCATGCCTATATAATATGTAAAGAATGTAGGTGCACACACTCTTGGCTTTGCTCAATGCTTCACGTTCAAGCCAAGGTTCTTCGACTTTGGTGGCTCAGGTAAATCTGATCCATCACTTGATGTTCATCTTCTACAAAATTTAGTGAATTTGTGTCCAAATCAAGCTGACTCTGACACCAATTTGGCTCCCTTGGATCCCGTCACTACCAACACATTTGACAACATGTATTACAAAAACATTGTGAACAATTTGGGGCTGCTTCACTCAGACCAAGCTCTTTTGGGTGACGGGCTTCTTTCAAGTACTAATTATTGGATAAGTTCTTGATATTTCCAGTCAGTTGTTGAAGTGCCTGAATTAAAGAACTATATTGAGAAGGCTAGGAGCATTTCTGGTGTCTCCGTTGTTCCAAAGGTCTTTTTTACTCTTCCTATTTCATACCATATTTGTTTACTAGTGACGAAACAAAACTTGAAGTCAATTTTTAATCTGATGTTATGAATCTGAACCTAGACAGCTTGCCAAGTTACAAGAAAAGGATATCATAGAGATGATATTCCTTCCTATGGTGAATGAGGCTTGTCGGGTCCTTGATGAAGGTATCGCAGTCAAAGCAGCAGATCTTGATATTTCTGCTATCATGGGCATGGGTTTTCCCTTTTACAGGTTTGTCATACGTTCCACTAAAACTGCCACAATTTTTTCTGACATCGTTATTCCTGACGGCCAATCCTGACCGTCAGAAAGTATTTTTGTGGCGGTTTTTAGCCTCCAGAAATCGCTTTTTTAGCCGTCACAAAAATATTATTTTTTTATAGTGGTAATTTTTTGAGTTTTTTACATTAAAAATACAAATAAATTAAATATTTATGCAAATAATACACCCAAAAATATATTTACCCAAATGATATATTTCATTGTGCACATTGATTTTCTTACTTGCACAACTTTTTTTTTCTTCATTGTTAGAAATCCATTGTCTAAGAACCAATTTCTTAACTATATTTTTTTATATATATATTGAGAAATTGGTTTTTGCAAAATCAATTTTTCAATGTGTCTTTTTTATTTTTTATAATTTTTTTGCTTTCAAATATTTTATATATTATTTATAATTGTGTATTTTTGTATTTTCATTTCCATATTTTGTATAAAATTATCTCAATCAATCTTTCTATAAAAAATACACTTTTTAAAAAATTTATATTTAAATCAATTTATTTTAAAGAATAAGTTATTCTTTAAATACAACATTTTTGAATGTAAAAAAAAATAAAAAATGAAAGTAACCTTAATGGTGTGCAGAATGCATTTGCGTTGATATTTGTAGAAGTACAGATAATGGTGAGTAGAGTGTATGTAGTGCTATTTTGCTTGATTGAAGAAGGAAAAAAATTATAAAAAAAACGTTTAGATAATATCATAAATTTTAGGGACTAACATGATTAAAGTAGATAATTTTAGCAAAAAAAAATAATAATAAAATTTCAATGATGAATTGTAAGTTTATTCTAAAAAAGTAACAACTACTCTGTACAAATAATACAATGATTATCATGAATTAGAGCAATGACCTCATCAACAATTTTTGGTTTCCTTGGTTTGCACAACAAGGCAAAGATTTCATTTGACAATTGCCCAAAAGTTGTATTCAACTCAATTGGACCTTTGTTGCTAAATTCTGAATGATCAATAACATTTTTTTCACATCATTATCGCATTTAAGCTCCATACACTCGTATTCAACATAATCAAGGTTATCAAACTCGCGATTTTACTGGTAGAATCGTACGTTTTTACGTTTCTACTAAGCCTCTGCGAGTTACACAAACTCGTTTTCGGAGTAAACTTGCACGATTCTGGGTAGACTCGCTTGATACTGAGTAGAATCATGTTTCTACTATGATTTCGCTAGTCTGGTGAACTCTTGAAATGATGTCGTTTCAAATAACAATTTTTTCATTTTTCTTCCTCAGTCTCACCCTGTGTTGTGTCGTTTCAACATTTCTAGACTTGCTCTCCTTGATTCATTCCATCTCCTTTCCTCACTCTCCTTGCTCAATCGCTCTCCTCTCCTCATTCCGTTGCTCTGTGGCTGCGAAGCTGCATCGTTCCTCTCCTCACTTTGTTGTGCTCTATGGTTGCGCGATTCCTCTCCTCGCTCCGTCGTCACTATGTGGCTGCGCCATTCTCCTGGCTTCGTTCTTCCTCACCCCGTGCTGCAGCCTATAGGTATTTAGTTCCTCAATTCTATCAATTTTATTTTAGCAAAACATAACGATTATTCATGTTGTTGATTATCAATTTATTTTAGCATCATAAATGAGAGTGGAATGATACATGAAATAGTGGTTTTTGACTGCCCTATCCAACAACTTTAACTTATTGGTTTATTCTTTTTTTATTGCCATTCGAATAGGATGAATTTATGATTGAAACTACATGGAATAGGATTATTCATGCTGACAAATTAGCTGGAATTCTGTAAACTCTCTGTTTGTTTATATTGAGAGTTATTGTTCAATTAATTGTATATTTAGTTTGTGTTCTTGAGGTTTTAATATCTTGTATCTTGCCATTTGGTTGTGCCAATAAAATGAACTCATGGTAACTAGTTTTATGTTTGAAAATTTCTGACTTATATTGTGAATTTACATTATTGTGAAGTGTGAATATATATCTTGTCCACATAAATATCGAAAGTAAATTGCATTGACAAGAAATAAAGTTAATTAAATGAACCATTGTGCACATACTTTGTTCTGTTTGTCAAGAATTGGGTTTGTTAGGTTCCAACAACCAATTAGATTATCCAAGCAAATAGGCTTGATGCTTGAATCTAGATATATATGCTTCTTGGTTCTTGGTGGTATAATAATATTTGGATATGATTTTATGGTTCTTGGTTCGTGGATATTATCCATGGAAGTTTTAGGAAGTTAGAATTAAACTAAATTTATGTTTGATATTTATAGGTAATTTACTGTTATTTTTGTTTGAAGTAGACTCTTATGATTCTACGATTCGAGTCTATGAGTTGAGTCTACGGAGCTCCCACGAGTTTACGAAGACTCTTGATTTTGACAACCTTGAACACAATCATCACCTATGTAAATTGGTTTACGATAAAAAAAATCAAGAATTCGATAGCATCATTAATTATTTTCCTTAAGACATCAAACGACATGACCTCACTTATTGTGATGACTTTAGGACCACAAAGAGATTCAAACATTATCCCTTCAGATGATGGAATCATGTCATCATTGCAATACACAACAACAGATACACTCTCCATATTTTAAGCAACATTGTGAATATCAAGCAAAGATGTTGAGTTGTATCTAAGTGTTATTGCTATTTATATTAGATGATCTATTGTCCTCTCATGACTCACACCAATGCCTGACAATATAAATGGTTTAAATTACGCCTATATTTGTTACGGTTGGTTTGTGTATTCCAAAAAAAAATATAGTTTTCACTCAAATTTGTCTCGGAAAAAGCATTGTTCAGTCAATTTGTTTCTAAAAAAGCAATGTTTAGTCAATTCGTCTCATAAAAATGTAGTAGGGGTTAGATGTGATATCTACTTTTGATACCCAAAACTAGTTGGACCCGGAATGTGACACCATTTGCTGCACATATAGCTATTCTAGAAATAAAGCAAGCGTAATATAATATTTTAGATTTAATAAAAAAAACTTTCTTAAAAAATAAAAGGTATCACATAACTTTAATGTCTTCATAATCAACGCAAAGATAGATAATAATAATTTTAAAAAGTATTGGCTCTCCAAATGTCATTTAACAAAAGATCCATAGCTAAATTGTTACAATTTAAAACATACATCTAAAAAAGAAAATAAATATAAGTCTAGCACTAATATTACAACCTATCATAGCATTATAGTTCATAAGAAAAACATAAAATATATAGGGAAATTAAAGTTTAAGTTCCTCAAGAATCATCCTCAACATAGTACATAGTACTGAATCTCACCTGCAAATAGTAATCAATCCAAATACAAACAATATAGAAAGATAGGGAAGTGAGATACATCTCACCATATATATCTGAGCAAGTATTTAAAACAATTAAAAACATTATATCATCACACTAGCAAACATTTATACTATAGTCACACAATCATTTACATTATCATAGACACACATTCTAATGCATATTCCACTTAAGATTCTGTATGTATGTGGTGCCAATAAAACATTTTTGAAAGAAGCCCAAGAGACACATGTAATTACTAGATTTTCATACCATGGAAAACTCGACAACACACTCTCACTAAGATGAGACTCTCAACGACATTGAGGGTTACTCTGTCTTGCAAAGATACTCCAATTTATGGAGTTAACATGTCACACGGAGATTAATTTTTCAAATAACCTCAAAACAAATTCATTTTCAACTTATTTATATCCTCCCTGATTAGCTCAAAAACACAACATAATATAATACATGAGACATACAAGATATATTCATAGCATTTTAATATTATATTAACATAATGATCCTTATCCCTTATAAACTCCAGTCACATATAAATTTTTTCAAATTATTACCGAAACATCACTTTATTCACCTCAGATGCATATATACATCATCATAACAACGTAATCTGAACACAAACATACAAGGTAGCAACCACAACAATACTATCACATAATAAATGTCAATGATTAATAACATAAATCAATACATAATGCAAATGCACATATAAGCAAAACAGTCTTAAACATATACAAATAATAACACGCAACTCCTGAACCACAAATAAATAATTCCAATTCCTTCATATATATACTTTTACACGTAACTACTATGTAATCATACAAAATATTTGTATATAAGAGCAATATATAATAACTAATCATTTATTAATATATCTAATATAACTAAAGACATGTATATATAACTTAATGCAACAAAGTTTAGAGAGATGAGATTCGTTTACACCGGTATAAGAATTGATAGTTTTACACAATTTAATAACTTTTTATTGGATAAGTATTTTACAAAATCCACCGTTAGATTGGAAGCTTATATCATGTAGATCACATGTCTCAAATTTCATAAAATTTAAATATCAATAGGAATGTAATCAAATAGTCTAATTTTCACATATTTTAGAAGTACATATTACGTTAATTTTTATATATATCAATTAGGTTTCAAATGATTTCAGATTAATATGAAATTTGAGACATGTGATCTACATGATATAAACTTTCAATCTAACGGTGGATTTTGTAAAATACTTATCCAATAAAAAGTTATTAAATGGTATAAAACTATTAATTCTTACGCCGGTATAAATGGATCACATCTCAAGTTTAGAATGCACACTCCACTTTGTGACCAAAAGATGGAAGACAAGTTACTAGAATTAATTGTATACAATAATAGGATACAAGCTTGAAGGAATTAAGTCCTTTCACAAAAAAAAAAAAAAAAATACTACAACGTATTGCTAAAACAAAAAAATACATCACACCAGTTCAATATTAACTTTGCACCTAGTTAGCTAATAAGAGACTTGCACGTGAATAACTTATAAACTGAATGTGCTTCTATATAGATTTACGTTCAGGAGGCATTAACATTTATAAAAAGAAAAGCTTCAATGCATATAAAATTGAAATAGCACTATAAGTTTACATATATTTTAAGGCAAGTGTATACTATTATTAATAATTTAATATAATTAGAAATCTTCTCTACTATCTCTTCCATAAGTTTCTGATACTTGTCACTAACTATTTTCGCCCACCTAGTGCATGGTAAAAGGTCCAATGCAGTATCAAACATATTTATATATACAGACGTACAGGTAGCATTAGGATTCTAAAAAGAAAAACTAAACGAATAGATAAACTTCTTTGGCTTCGAATTAATCAAGACCAATGCATTTTCGTTTTTAACATTTTATACTAATATAGTTAAAGTGTTATGCTTCGTGACCAGAAAAGAGCAATTTGAAACACCGCCGTTAACAACAAATAATATCAAGACGCTTCAAGAACAACAACGAACAAAACTACACAGAGATAGGATTTTTGGTAACACATAGAGATAGGATAATCCGGCTGTTTGATTAGAAATCATACCCAGAATATACATTTTTTTAATGTAATTCATCAAAAATTCCTAAATAACACAGATAGGGACAAGAATCCTAAAACATCCAAACACTCAATTTAAGTATCTAAAACATAAGTCAACATAGTTTCGGTGTATTTACAACCCATTCAAGATCAAATAAAACACAAACATGCAATTAATTGTGATCTATGAGTAATTCTTGTACCCATCATGCAATAAAAGATATATCACTCCCCCTTACCTCAAAGGAAGAAAACGTAGAGAAGAAACACCATTCCGACTAAGACTCACGATTCCAACGGACTCCCTCCAAAGACTCTATGGTGATAGGGGTTTCAAAAAAATAGAGAAGAAGAGAAGGGGTTAGGTTTTGGATTAAGGAAAACTTATGAGACAAAGTCCAAAACTTAACTAATAAAATACATTCTAATAAAACTCTTTTATTTTATTTTATTTTTAACAGAAACTCATTTTATTTTTTCACAATAATAACTTAAAATAATATTATTTATTTAATTATTTAAAAAATATTTTCACACTATATAAAAGAATTTTGGGATGTTACACGGAATGCTCAAGTATACAACAATGTAACTTGTTGATAACGAAGACTTTAAATGTATGATTATTGTTTTTCGCCTGAGATTTTTACATATATTGAATTGTATGCAAATATTTAGCTAAATACGCTTCTCACCCTGAATCCTCAACCGATATCTCATGAATCCCAATATTATAAATCCCCAATCCAATGTTTCACATGATTCATATGCAACGTTACCCCATCTTATACTCATGTCAATTTGTACCAAGAGAAATTCTATTTAACCCAATCACAAGTAAGCAAATTGAATTGCAATCAAACACATCTTTTACTCAACTTCTTTCTGCACCATTTCCCATTAATTTGTTAGACTCACAATCATTTGGTCTTACTAACACTACAAAAAAAATTGCTATTTCTGACGGCCAAAATTCGTCGGAAATGCAAAAAATCCGTCAGTAATCTCGAATTTTCGACGGACAAAAATCCGTCAGTAAAATGGTCGTTGAAAATTTAACCGACGGATCATTCCATCGGAAATTACCGATGTATGGACGAAAATGTCCGTCGAAAATTACCGACGGCAATATCTGTCGGAAATTACCGACAGAAAAATCCGTCGGAAATTCTGTCGGTAACTAATTTTCTATGATTTTGTATTAATTTTTTATTTAACGTCAGTTATTTGAGTATATTTTTTTCATTTGTATTATTTAACATCAATATTGAAATTAACACATACATGCAATTAATAATATATTCAAATTCATTAATCCCAAATAAATGTTAAAACAAATTAACTAAAATTCAAAATAAATGTAAAATAAAAGCACCATGTCTATGTAATAACAATAATGACAAGCACAAACTTATCTAAGCTGAATATATAATTCAGTGAACTAGCATGCTAACCACAATCCAGAGAACTTATCTAAGCTTGTCCAATTATGAATTCCCAGCTTCTATGGAAAGCAAGTTGTGCATTAAACTATCAAATATTTTAATGCTAGAAACATATTTTACAAAAATTATTCTATACCTCGTGTATGTAAAAAGATTGACTAATAAATAATGATTTATATATTCTTTTTTTATGAGATAGAAATTAATAAAATATATATAGTTAAAGAATAAGCATTGATGCATATAAGGTATGAGATAGAAATTAATAAAATTCACGTACTAGAAATCTCGAAAACCATTTGGATTGATATCAACAAATTTCAATAAACAAGAATGCCAGGACATAACCACTAGCTAAGCTATTTTGTTGTTCAAGTGCTCATTATAAAACTAGTAAGGTAATTTTGACTTTGAATTTAATTAGAAGAAGGAACACATATCTTTGTCTTTAAGACTGCTCCCACAGTTATCCTAGCCCTTTACTAGCCCCCTCACTGCAACTAGCTTTTGCTTTTTTTATCAAATCAATGACTTTTTCCACAGCTTTTGTTCCTCTTTGATGTCAGCAACAGACTCAACTTCATTTTTCTTGCTTTTATTGTAACGCCCCGTCTAAAACCAGGGTCATAACCTGCCTTAGTTACTATCATTAAGTATAAACATCAGAGTTTAAGCAGTTTGGAAGCATAACGTAAGAGTGACGTCATCAAAGGTCACTAACATAACTATGTACATTATAATATGGTGAATATACATAAAGTTTTTGTGTCTTAGTACAAAACTGTACATACATCTCCCCTCAGGGTACAAAACAAAACCAAAGGCAGTATACAAAACATCAGAGCCACATGCTCATGTCATCTAGCCTAAGGTTTACAAATCATAACTATCCCTGCATAGGCTTCTTGCCTTGGGACCTATCTGCTCCTCCTGAGGAATCACCTGCAAAAATATAAGTCCCACAATGGGTGAGATATAAAATCCTAGTAAACTCAGGGCCCTTGAAGGTATTTCCTTCCCCTGGTTCACTTCAAACATATACATGAAATAGTATATCCAAACCAACCACTCTCAAATTCAACATCAGAACATCATTCTCACAATCATCAAGCAATTAGAAATCTCAAATCACATCCACCTGTCAATACTCAGGTGACCCAAGCACGGCCCACAACCGTTCATAGCATAATCCACTACCTGCAGAGGCTACATCTAGGCATATAGGAACATCTCCAATTAGGAGGCTACATCTATATCCTAGGAACATCTCATGGCAGGTCTCCATCACTATCCTGCAGAGGCTACATCTAGGTAT
>PYAF01005324.1:23093-56347 GCA_007407185.1 Glycine tomentella | reverse complement strand
CTTTTCTTTGGAGATTCCAAAACTCACTCAAAAGGGGTTTCTCAAGAGAAAGGATGAATGATTCAAGCTTCCCAAATGTTTCTCTCACAAGAATAGGCCATAAGAAGGTGTTTTGGTCAAGATATATGGCTCTAGGAAGCTTGGGGATGTCAACAATGGAGGTCTAGGGCAGAATGAGGAAGAAGAAGCCTTTTCTCCTCAGTTTTTCGGGTTTTGGGCTTTAAATAGTGGCCCTGCCCGACCTATGGCGCACTCAGGGCCAGCCTGCCACCCCCAGTGCCACATTCCAGAACCTCTGGCGCCCCCAGCGCCGCATCTGGCACCATCCGCACCAGCTGGAAAACTTGGCGCCCCTGGTGCCACATCTGGCGCCCTTGGCGCCACATCTGGCGCCCCAAGCGTGAACCTCCAGAGACTCCCACGCTCCCAGCGCGAACCTGGCGCTCTAGGCGCCACTTTCCAGAGACCATGGCGCCCCCAGCGTGAACCTGGCGCCCCGGGCGCCACGTTCCAGTGCTCTGGCGCCATCAGCGCCGCAACCCTTATAGGGTTTTTTGCTAAATGCTCCCTTTTGGGCAAACTAATGCATGATTATATACCTTAATCACAGGGCTTAAAATTCAAGGTCTTACATTTATCACCCTTTTTCTTCTTAGTTTTCTCAAAGAACTTGTGTATTCTAATCTGAGCCATCAATAATAAATTGTCTGTTACAAGATATATAGTTTGAGATAAAAATAATATAAGGAGTGGTACATGTTGTTTACATTCATTAAGTAACAAAAAAAACATGGTAGTTATTATCATTCACTCAAAGTTTGTAATCAAAGTAATTTCAAGTGAGACAACTAGATATTTAACAAGATTACAAAAAAGAAACTGAATTAGTATATTGTTGCAAATTGAGAGAGAAAAAGTATAAAAAAGTTAGCCTGAAAAGAAGACTATCTTTTTATCATTAATTTACTATTACATATAACAAGCTTATCAACTTCTGCCAGTGGATAAAAATATTTTAAGTACCACAATCATAAAAATATCATCTGGCAAAGTGCTAGCCTGATATGTTTTTGGCAGATAGAAACGTCTTAATTCAAAGAACAAGCATCTATAATTGGACTAGAACCATTCATTTACATACATACAAAGGATTTTTAACAAGATTCATTTCTTACCAGCATGGCTATTTCATCGTCTATCATCCACAAGTCTGCTTCCTTTTTTGGATGTACATTTCTAGAAAGGTCATACCAAAGAGACAGTTTTCTTATCTCATCAAGAAGCAACATTTGTTCCCTCTCTTTCTTTTCAAGGTTGATTTTTTCAAGTTCCACCTCTTCAACACCATCAGGTACCACCTCATCTGCTTCTTCTTCGACCATTTCATCATCTTCAATAGAAATTGACTGGCTACTTTTTTTAGGCCTAAGTTGTTCATGATATACTTAGTTAATTTAAAAGACTCTTCATATTGAACAGAACATCTCGAATTTAAATTTCTAGAAGGGAAAAAAGAAAATGCATTAAGGTAAGAATCATATAACTCAACTACCTAAATTATGTAAATGAAAACCAAATTCATGAATATGAGACATATGTGTCTGATAAATAATTTCAGTATATGAACAATAATTTTAAATAGAAAACTAGCATTAATTAACATCAAACACTGTATCAGGTTACTTTCCATAGTAAAATTGTAACTCATAATTTGAAAATATATAGAGGTAACGAGGAATATGTGACTTGACCATGCCAAATAACAAGACTGACAAAAAACCTTGAAGATATGGAAAGAAGAAAAAGGGTTAAGCTTACATCTAAGTCTAATGCAGATATGGAAAGAAGAGAAGACCTTGAAGAACTAGGTTTCAAACCAGCTTGAAAGTCACCATCTCTACAAGCAATACCAACACTCAAAGCCCAAAGAAATATTAGAGACTTATTGTAAAATAATAAATTTTATTAGAGGGAAAAGAAGGGAAAATGAGACGGAAGAGCAATAGCAATGCAGGATTAACTAGCACCATAAAGGATTAACTAGCACCCTCGGTGTCACGCCCTATACAAGGCATACAAGCATAAATCAATAATCAACACAACCATACCAGGCATAGGCACATAACAACGGTCCTCAACCGTTACAAAGAAAGGAACATCCTTCCTTTCCATAAACCTCTCAGTCATCTATCTGAAGGTTATCAGAATTACTCAATTCATAGACAACTCACAGACCCTCAAAGATCTATCTCGGCCTAACCAAGGCACTAGAGTCTTCCCAAGACTCGGTATAAGCCAAAACAAAGAGCTCAAAGCTCTATACAGGCCAACACTCAAGGATTAACAATGTGGCTTGAACGGTTTCTTCCACACAATATCACCGTTCATAAAGCCTCTCAAGCACATAAAGAGCAAGTATCAAGGCTCATGCATGTTCTACAATCATCAATTAATCAACAAACTACCCACACATGCATTTCTCAGAGCCAAGAACCAAAGTCCATGAAACTAACATTTCAAAGCTAATCCTTCATCACAACAACCTCCTAGACATACTTTTCTACAGGACCTAAGCCTAATTCCAGCTCTAGCTCAAAAGGGCCACTATTCATCCCAAGAACAAAATCACAAATCAAACGGTAAAACTCGAGTTTCTTACCTCTAAGATGACAAGGAAGACTAGTGGACCACTTCCCCAAGCTTGGGTGTCCGTGAATCGCCTCCTTTCCTCGCCGAACTCGAGTCTTGTGAAGTTCTCTAGAGAAAAGGATCTCTCCGTTTGAAGGTTTTTAGGAAAAAGTGATGAAGGATTCTAGCTCATAGGGGGATTCCCTACAAGTTTCATGTTAAAAGGGAAGTGTTTTGGTCAAAGAATGAAGGTGTATGGAAGCTTGGCCCTTCAACAATGGAGGAAAGCTCAGGGAGGAAGAAGAAAAGAGGGATTTTGACCATAAATCGCGTAAATGGCCTTTTATAGGGGTCTTGTCCGAGTTCCCACGCTAATAGCGCCATTCTAGCGCTATTCGCGCCAAATACTCGAGTTTGGACGTGTTCCTAGCGCTAATCACGCCACTCTGGCGCTAACCGCGCCATATATTCGAGAAAAATAGCCTCTAGATGCATTATGGCGCTAACCGCGCCAAATCTGACGCTAATAATGCCAGAAATTTGAGTAGAAAACCCTTCTGGTGCAATCTCACGCTATCGGCGCCACTTTCGACGCTAACGGCGCCAGAACCCATGCTAATAGCGCCATTCTGGCGCTATTCGCGCCAAATACTCGAGTCTAGACGTGTTCCTGACACTAATCGCGCCACTCTGGCGCTAACCGCGCCATATATTCGAGAAAAATAGCCTCTAGGTGCATTCTGGCGTTAACCGCGTCAAATCAGGCGCTAATCGCGCCAGAAATTTGAGAAGAAAACCCTTATGGTGCAATCTCACGCTAACGGCGCCACTTCCCATGCTAACGGTGCTAGCAACTGGCCGTCGCAAAATCCGTCACTAATTCCGTCGCTAACGCTTTTTGTGACGAAATATAGTAAATTTAAATTTCTCTTTCTTTTTCTTTTATTTATTTAGCCTTGGTTATTATATCAATTTTGTTTGAATTAGATAAAATTATTAATATAGTTATTTTTAATAAAATTGACTTAAGTATATGAATAAATTTTTAATTTATACTTTAGATAAATTTTTTCAAATAATGATGCTATTTCGTATGAATAATTGTGCGAATTGTACGAAAGGTATTTTTTTTACTGGATGCATGAAATGTAATATGTAAATAATTTTTTTACACTCCTACATTGGTTTATGGTAGGGTTCATTGAAGTTATGGTTTTAGTTCTTTAAAATTTTTATTTATTTATTATTAATATATTTTTTTAAAAAAATTAAATTTAATAATTATTTAATAAACAACACTAGTATCTTACTTAAAGTAATTACACACACTAAAAAATAGAGTTGTTAAATATTTATCCTCTAAATATTATTTATGATGAAATTTTTGTTTATCCTTCCTTTTAGTTATTAGATAATGATTTGCACTATTGTGAATAAAAAATTGCTAAATAAAATTGAAATACAAAATTTATAAATAATGTAAAACAAATTAAAATACAATTTAAATATTTTCCACATAATTTTTCCGTTAATAAATCCGTCTAAAATTAAAATATAGAATATTTTCCGACGAAAATTTCCATTGGTAACCTAAGTATTTCCGACAGAATTTTTTCGACGGAAAATAATCTAGCGTAAATTCATAAATTTTTCACAAAATATTTTTCGTCGGAAAAATCCGTCGAAAATGCTAAAATTACCGACGGAATATTGTCCGTCGGAAATTTCCCACGGATAATTCCGTCATTAATTTTCGACGGATAATTCCTTCGGAAATAACCAATGAAATATTTGTCGGAAATGCTAAAATAAGCAACGGAATATTGTCTGTCAGAAATTTTCCACGGAGATATCCGTCGGAAATGCTAAAATTACCGACGGAATATTGTCCGTCGAAAATTTCCCAGGAATAATTTCGTCGGTAATTTTCGACGGATAATTCTTTGGAAATTATCGACTGAAATATCAGTCAAAAATGCTAAAATTACCGACGAAATATTGTCCGTCGGAAATATTCGTTATATATTTTACACAAATTTTTCCGTCGATAAATCCATCAGAAATTAAAATATTTTCCAACGAAAATTTCCGTCGGTAACCTAAGTATTTCCGACAGAATATTTCCAACGGAAAATAATCCGTAGAAAAATATTTTCCGTCGGAAAAATCCGTCGAAAATGCTAAAATTACCGACGAAATATTATCCGTCAGAATATTCCGTCGGAAAAAAGCTTTTTTTTTTGTAGTGTAAGGATCAACCTCATGCATACTAAAGTACCCCTACAACAGAGTCTATCCCATCAACTCAACCAAATGAGCCTGAGTTTGCAGAATTTGACTTACCTAATGAAGAACTCGATCCCTTTAGTAAGAACAAAGATGAAATTTTATGGAATCAATCCCAAAATGATCATGATGAAGAAGCTGAGCATGTACCTCCATTAACAACCGTATTACTATACTACATGCCACCTCACATGCATAATGTTGACTTTGAATCTAATTTTCAAGATTTTGAATACAGTCATACGTTGGATCACAAAGAAATCCAACATCTAATGAAAACTCTTTTTGAAGGGATGTGTTTTGAAACCAAAGAAAAAGTTAAACATGCTTTGCAACAATATCATGTGAGCAAAAGACCTAATTACAAGACACAACTATCAAACTCAACAAAGCTAATTGTCAATTGTGATAAAGATGAATGTGCTTGGAGGTACATGACAACATACATCCTTGCAAGAAAGAAATAACAAATCAAAAAGCTTCATGAACTCCATAATGTTGAAATCCTGTCATATTACAAGATCATGAAAAGTAATCTTATTTATTCATCAGTAAAAGTATATATTCGTTGATTGAAAACAATCCATCAACTTTAGTGCCAGCCTTGATAACACTTGTCAAAAAAGCACTAAAGGATATACTACGACGTACAAAAAACTATGTTTGACAAAACAAAAAACCATTGAAAACATCTATGATAATTTTTGGCAAAGCAAACATTCTCAAGTATATATTCCAAAGAATTTAAATATTTCCCTTATAGCAAAAGTCTGTTTATATATATAATAATCTTTTTTTTCATGTGAAGCTACAACTTAAGCCATCAAATTTTCATTACTACGGTATTTTTTGTTTAATAGTTTCTATAAACTTTTAATGAATTCTTTTTTTACAAAAGAGAAAAATAATTAGCTAACTAACTAAACTAATTTAAAATAAATTAAAAAATAACTACATATAAACACAAAAATCTTCACAATAAACTAAACTGATCACAAATTAGTTACAAAAAAAACTGATCACAAATTATGTTCTATATGTATATCAAAACATTTCAAATGACTTTTTTTTATTAATATTAGTTTATTGATGTAAAATACAAATAATTAAATGGATATTATTTGTTTAAGAAACTGGTTTAGCTAGCTAGGAACCAAAACTAAAATCCAGATATAAATCAATGTACAGCTCAAACATCAGCTAACAATTGAGTTTAAGGCCAAACGGGTATATAAAAATACTCAGGCAAAAAAATTTAAATATTACACTTTTATTAAAAAAATTACACATATAATGTTGTTTCAAAACTAATTATGTGCCTATGGCACTTAGTGGCGCCCTCTTCATGTGTGACCAAACACATTCACCCTAGGCGCCATCCATGCATAGTCACGTCCCACAGAGACGTGTTTGAATGCGCCCCATACAGGCGCCACCAAGCACCACTGGCGCCTCCCCTGGGCGCGACCTTGCCCCATTGGCGCCCCACACATGCGCCATTCAGCCACGTAAGGTCTTTTTAAACGCATATTGGTGATGGCAATCTTCAGAATTGGTGTTGAGCATTGTTGTTGTGTTTGATATCGAAAAATGTCTTCAAATGTTGATAATGTTCGTGTTGTTCTGTATTATAATGGTAGCAAAGTTGAAGGCCGATATGGTGTCATTTTTGAAGGCGAAAAAAGGCCAACACGTTTGAAGTGCAACTTAACTATTGAAGAATTACACCAGAGAATCAGTCAAAAATTAGGTGTTAAAGGTAATCAATCTATCAGTATGGTGACTGCAAGAATATGGTGTGATGATAAATATATTAGCATGCAAGTAGTGGACGACGAAGACGTGGAAATGGTAATAGGAGAATTCTTCAACCAATCTAGGAAATTCCTAGAGTTGTATGTGGATATTGATGAAGCAGAGGGTGTTGATTTAGCAATGAGGTCAATGCATTTTGATTATTCCCATAATGCATTAGCTGTTATTCCACCTCTTAATTTGTCTATTGAAGATGAAAATGACCCTACTTGGGTTATGGACGACGATGTTGATGATGAGGATGATGAAAACATGGCAATGGAAAGATCGCCTTCTTGCGGAAGACACTAGTGCTTCGGACGATGATGAGCCAAACGCAAGTCAAACACAAGGATATGATTCTTTTGTGGCTGAGTCTCATATGGAAGCACAGGAGGATGTGGGGGAGGATGAGCAACAACAACAAAATGAATATCAAGGTGCGTTAGCAAAAAATAGCTATTTACATGTGTGGTTTTTATTTTATGTATTTTATTGTAATAAATTTAGGAATTTGGTTATGTAGGTCAGGGTAGTAATAATTTTTGGGATGGAATCCCACATTACACATACATTGATTGGGATTATTTGAGTGAACAAGATTCTGGCACTGATTCCGGATCAATTGAAGGTCCATGGATATTAGGGAATAAGTTGTTTGTTAAACAAGAATTTGCATTAAAAGAAGAGGCACAAATGACAATAAAGCGGAACCTCATGAAGGAGAATTAGGAAGCTGTTGTTGTTGAAAGTACGCCGACAAAGTTAAGCATGAAATGTCGTGCGCATGACCAGAATTGTCCGTGGCGGGTTAGGGTAATAAAACCAACATATGGTGAAAGATGGGTGGTTACCAAATTGGGTGGGGATCACATTTGCGTAAATCAGCACATTTCTCAGGATCACAGACAACTTGATGTTGATGTTATTGTTTCACTGGTACTAGGTACGTTAATGAATGACATGATAATAATGTTTTTTTTAGTTTATTAATGTATACATCACATTTTTTTTAATTAGGGATGATTAAGCATGATCCATCATGTTCAATTGGACTAGTCCAGGAGAGGATAACACATTCTTTTGGATACCAAGTTTCATATAGAAAAGCATGGTATGCAAAACAGAAAGCAATGGAAATTATATACGATGATTGGGAGGAATCATATGCATTCTTGCCAAGGTGATGTGAATATATTCTTCGCTTTTCACCAGGTTTTGTTTATAATATTCAAACCAAAGATTATTATGTGGGTCATAGAATATTTCATCATAAACGCATGTTTCACCGCATTTTTTGGACTTTTAGACAATGTTGTGAGGCTTTCAATTTTTGTAAACCGGTTATTCAAATTGATGGCACTCATTTATATGGCAAGTACAAGGGAAAGTTGCTTATTACCACTGCTCAAAATGGTAATAATGAGTGTTTGCCACTTGCATTTGCTATTGTTGAGGGTGAGACACTACAAGCTTGGGAATACTTTCTGCATAACATTCGTGTTCATGTTACAAGCAAGACAAATATTTGTCTGTGTCGATACCAATTCAGTGAATTCATTGTAAACCAACCAACACCATTAAATCTATTTTCAAGGTTAAACATTAAACAATTAATTCATGTGCACATAATGTACATGGGTACTTTAACTGAAACAAAATAAATATACCTGTGTCCAAAGTGTCGGTCCACATCATGTGTAGATGGCAAAGGGGGCGCAATAGATGGAAATCGAAGCCATGCCCAAATCTGCAGCAAAATTGTGCAACCACCAATATCTTTTCGATCGGCGTCTGTACAATTGCACAATTGTCTGAACAATTGTGCCAGTACCGCTGACCCCCAGCTATAGGATCCAATGTCAGCAAAATCACCCGCGAGTAGGGCAACGTATCGACATCCTACTACGCTACCACCCGACCGGTCGCAAAGGATCCAAGATCCTAACATGCGTGCAATGTGAGCCTTTGTGAAGTATATGACATTCCGTAGATGATCAGCAACTGCATCCCATGAGGGATACACTCTGTCAAAATATGATAACCTCACATTGCCATAGGTTAGCTCGGTCGCGGGATCGGGTCCGTTACCGAACACCTGATTACATAATGCAGGCCAATCAGCGTATGTCTGTCTGGTAACAACTTGGCCATCAGTAGGCAAGCCTAGTATTCCAGCGACATGTTCCAATGTTATGGTCATCTCACCCTGTGGCATATGAAAAGTATGTGTCTCTGGCCGCCACCGCTCGACCATAGCACTAATCAGGACAACATCAATCTGGAAAATATAACTCACGTATGAATACACATATTATAAGAACGTTAATTTCAAACATGGTTAACATAACAAAATTGGTTAATAGGTACCGGCATGTATCGCATTCGTGCGACATGTATGAAACCAGCCTCAGTCAAATACTGGGCTACTACGTCTAGAATATCCTCTGGTGAGGGGCCAGTGGTAGGTATACCTCTACGAAGAATCTTCAACAGTCTTTGTGTTCTGTCATTCCAAACTGACTGTGAAATATGCGTTCGTTGTCTGCGCCTCCTAAGTACATCCCATCTATATGGTCCGGGAATAATATGGGTAGTGGGATCGGTTGGCTCAACCTCATTGTCAGACCCAGAACGAGGTGACTCTGATGATGATGACTTAGGCATAATATTATATTATCTATTTCATATAATGAATCTTCGAATTAAAAACTACATTTACTATGAAATAATATTTTAATCCAATAAATATATTATAAGGTACGTAAGTAACAACCTAAGCCCTAAAACCTAATGTATGTCTTAAGCAACTATTTAACCACAACATAGTTCATCGACTAATGATATTCTAAGGCAATAAACATGTTAATAGCAATTTTCATATATCGCTAAAATTTGAATATCATAATTTATTTAATTTTTTTACATAAAATTATATAATCATAGCCTAGGTCACTAGCAAATAATATTCAAAGACAATAAACATAATTTATTTAATTTTTTTACATAAAATTATTTAATCATAATTTATATCACTAACTATTTATAATATTAGTCACTAACAATTTTCTATGTCACTTACAAGAAAAAATTCAAAGTCAATAAGTATATTCTACCTTAGGTCACTAATTACTTATAATATTAGACACTAACAATTTTCTACATGTCACTAAGAAAATAAATATATTCTACCTTAGGTCACTAACTATTTATATATTAGTCACTAACAATTTCTTAGGTCACTAAAAAATAATATTCAAAAGTAATACATATATTCTACCTTAGGACACTAACTATTTATAATAATATTCACTACACTACTACACAAAAGGCCTACGACGACGGTTATTTAGGCCATACGACGACGGTTGTTGAACCGTCATTAATGCGCGTATCGTTGAAAATGGAGTACTTTCGACGACGATTCTAAATAATCGTCTTCGTTTCTAATTTTTTTATTTGTTTTGATTAATTTAAAATACAAACAAAGACGGTTATTTACAAAAAACCGTCATCGTATGTGGACATACGATGACGGTTTTTTGTAAATAACCGTCTTTGTTTGTATTCAATTTCAATTTTAAATTTTTATAATTTAAAATACAAACCAATGACGGTTTTTTGCAAAAAACCGTCATTGTATGTCACATACGATGACGGTTTTTTTGTTAAAAACCGTCTTTGTATGTATTTAATTTCAATTTTTATTTATTTAATTGAAAATACAAACGAAGACGGTTTTTTACAAAAAACCGTCATTGTATGTCACATACGATGACGGTTTTTTGTTAATAACCGTCTTTTTATGTATTTAATTTCAATTTTTATTTTTTTAATTGAAAATACAAACGAAGACGGCTATTAACAAAAAACCGTCATCGTATGTGACATACAATGACGGTTTTTTGTAAAAAATCGTCTTTGTATGTATTTAATTTCAATTTTTATTTTTTTAATTGAAAATACAAACGAAGACGGTTTTTTACAAAAAACCGTCATTGTATGTCACATACGATGACGGTTTTTTGTTAATAACCGTCTTTGTATGTATTTAATCTCAATTTTTATTTTTTTAATTGAAAATACAAACGAAGACGGTTATTAACATAAACGTCATCGTATGTGACATACAATGACGGATTTTTGTTAATAACCATCTTTGTTGGTAAAATTTTTTTTTAAATCTCAACATTTTGCGAACATGATTTTTTTAAAGAATCTTTGCATATCTTACAACCATGAAAACCATATGATATATTAAAAGCATTTCACAATTTCTATTGGAATAAATTATTCACATCACCTATTACTATTACAACTTCCAATTTAATGTAGCAAGAAAATTCCCTGCTGACAATTTATAACATTGTATGCTGTAAGTCAGGAGAGTTAACAATGCTGAGAAAATTCATAATGGAACCAAGAATATAGTATCATTTCAAACTAACGAAAAACCTTACAGTGAAAATACAAAGGATTTCCCTAAAAATGGATAATTAAGCATTGGATTGGATAGTTGCACTAGTGTTTTATAATATTGTTGCCTCAGCTCCATAAACCTGTGAAGAGAGCAAATATTAAATCAAATATATTGTCAGAAATGGTTTTATGCAGTTTGTTAACAATGATAAATTACATGATGGGCTGCTCTCATAACGCAATAATATGTAATCCATAGTTATAGGCCATGGAAAAGAAGCTTACCACACCAAGAAGAAGATTCCCTGCTGCATCTATACTTGGTACCATTGAAACAGATAAGTTTTTTTTGATGATCAGCATATAGGTTTGGTTCCATAAATTGTTGGATGGTTGAGATAATCTGCACCATTAAGCCATGATTCAATTGAAGGAAATTGAAATTATGAACCACAAGTAGGGGACCCTTCACAACAAACAAACACAAGAGCATATAAAACAAAGTGAATCAATGAATTAATAATGTTTTCCCTACCAGTTCATAAAAACCTAACCCACAATTTCATGGCACAATTTGCAACTCATTGGTGATAGACCATTCGACAAGCTTGTGACCTGGCACTATAATCCCATTGTCATACAATTCTACATCTAATCAAGAGCACAAAATAGCCACACAAGTAGATGATACGATCCTACAGGTAAGATTGACAACACTGCTCTATTTATTATTGAATTGAATCCCATTATATAATACACAGAATTTACTTAATAAAGGAAAGAGTGTTGAGAAAAGAGTATTAAATATTTGCTAGCATTTTCAATGTATACATTTATTAGACAAGGTTGTCAAAATATGTAATGAATGGATTTTAAAAGCACTCTCTCAAACTTCACTGACATCGAAATAAACGAAGACAAGCAACATAAAGCATCCTTCTTATTTGAACAATTTAACCCAGCTGAAGTCCACCCAAACCCCTTTCCCTGTTAAAATAGAAAGGGAATGTTTGCATTCTGCAAGTAATTTTAAGCATGAATTAGACACTTGATTGCAAGAATAATATGTTCCTACAATATCTCCAGACATTGACTGAACCGTATTTTTCTAAGGCATTCATCATAGAATCCATATACCTGTCAAGTGTTCTCTATACCAGTTGTAGAATGGTCCAATCTATCCCTGTCTGTCAACATATGTTTAGCAAATTGTGTATCAACATTATTAAAATACTTGGGTGTAGCTACAGCATCTTCAATCATGCCATTTGACAACAAGACCAAATACTAGTATATTTTCAGTAAATAAATAAAAAATCAAGTTTATAAACCTGCTGGTTGGAACAACGGTCCCCGCATGGGCAGGTTCCTTGCACACATTCAATATGGCGAATCCGATTTAGACATTCATCCCCACAGCCTAACTTTCCTTCATCAGATGGCTTGCAATGACATACCATTATCTGATACAAGTTCAGATGACTAATGAATCAGGAATATATATGCGCTACATGTCAATCAACAATGATTCAGATGGGCTTCCATGATGCTGTGTGAGAGTATTGTAAAAGGAGCAGTTACAAATTAACAATATTTAAGGGATGGGGGAAACAACAATGCATATGTACTTAAGAAAGAACACATGTTCATCAGCATTCATGCATGGTCTAAGTCATAGAAGGAAACCATCACTTTCTGCGTGTAGGTACTCACTTTCTGCATGTAGGGCACTGGTGGCTTCATCCAAGAGGAGAATTTTTGGGTCCATAAGAAGGGCTCTAGCAATTCCTATTCTCTGTGATGCATTCAACTATTGCATGTTGTTATCTAAATTGGCCTTGCTATTTGCTACTACTTGAGTTTCTAAAATCTGTGTTCGAAGACATCATTAGAATGATTAGTAGTAAAAGAAAAAAAAATAAGTTCACAATGAAAATTTGTTCCAAAGCAACCAAATCTATTTTCAACATAAAGTTATACATCATTACATTAAGTAATCCTCTAAGAAATCACTAGCTTATGTTGTCCATCTTTGTTGCTAAGAGGTGGTACTAAAAACAGGTCATAACAGCCATTTTGTTTCAGACCTACATAACATACATGGGGCTAAGAAATATATGCAAGGTATTCAACCTAAGCATGGTATAATAAGCCATTGTATATGTTATCTAAATATAAACACTGTCATAATATATTCTAAAAACCACAACTAAAGAACAGGGATTACTCACAGAAAAGATACATACCATGAACCAAGCGTTTAATTCCCTTTCCTGCATCACACTCCACATTTTTTGATTGCTAAACCTGTATAACAAGATAACTATTTCAAATCAAATATGCAAAATAAATTGTTATTCTCAAAGCTCTAGTCCAAAACTCACCCTAACACCATCACACTAGATAAATCATTGAATATTCTATTCAGCTAAAACACATCCATGTTAACCTACTGATATTATGAACGAACATAGGTCAGTTCAATTAGAAGTTACAATTGGATTTACTCAAACCAAAGACATTCGGGCCAATTATTAATCTGCTGTTCAAATTCAGCAGATGGGTTTTATGGGTGAATTGTTGTTGATGGTAGCTAATATGGCAATGTTGAAGTTCAATTATGAAGGAACATAGGTCAGTTCAATTATGAAGGAACATAGGTCAGTAATACTGATTAGAGTGGTTTTATGGCTGCTGGCAACAAGGTTGGGCACCTTGTTGCTCTGTGGTTTCCTCTGTGTTGGTGAAAAAGGGCCCTATATCAACAACTTCTGAAACATATCTTTGGAGAAAAGAGAAAAGATTATGCAGAAGTTGCTGAAGCATAGGTTCCTCACACCCATTAGACTGACCTTTGCTTACTACAAAGTGTTGTGCCTCTTTGTTTTGTTGTCTTGGGTATTGTTCAGCCTTGGTCCAAACTTCTTTTATTAACTATCATTGTTCATTGTCATCAGCACAGAGTGAAATCATACTAGACTACTTAACATGCTAAAAATTGACTAAAATATAATTTTTAGTCCATTTTTATTTTGTTTTTAACTTGATCGTTTATGTTAAAAAAGTTTAACTTTAGTTCCTTAAAATACTAAAGTGACTCTATTGGACCAAATTCATCCTTTCATTATAGTAAATTCACAGAAAGATCAATTTGGTTTCTTATTATTTATCTGACTTTGTAAATTGAGCCTTGATCACATTTGGCTAAAATTGAACACTTTTTATGTTAATTTTAGATTTTGTCAAGGTTGATTTGATGTGATATCTCTTAAAGTTCGTCTAGTGTTACCAAGTTGACTAAGTTATTATAATAAATTGACGGAAGAGCCCACTTAGTCTAATAGACATTTTCATAGAGTAAAGTGAAACTTTTAAAACTTATCAAAACAAATTGAACCAAATTATAAGATGAGGAACTTGAGTTATAGAAAATTGACCATAATTATTTGAGCCTAAAGGTTTTTTTTTTTAAAAAAAAATTGACAGTTATAGAAAATTTCTGCAAATTTTTTTCATCTTGATGACAATGGTGATAACCCAGCACAGAAAGCCATTGGATATGAGGTACCAGCTAATGAGAAAAATAACCAAAACCTCCAACACTAGGCCCCTTGGAAAGGGAATTATAGAAACCATGAATGAATCTGACTCCACTCTTCAACAGTCTCTTGCCAATAAAGGCCTCAATGTTACACTACACTCCAAAAGCAACATCCTCAAAGTCCAATGTGATGCACTAGTTGTTGGTTCAGGTTGTGGTGGAGGTGTTGCAGCTGCTGTTCGTTCTAGTGCTGACCATAAGGTGGTTGATCTTGAGAAAGGGGACTATTTTACTCCTCAGGATTATTTATCTCTAGAAGGACCTTCCATGAATCAACTATATGAAACTGGAGGGATCCTTGCTTCTGTGGACTCAAGAGTGCTAGTTTTGGCAGGATCAACAGTGGGAGATGGCTCTGTCGTTAATTGGTCAGCATGCATTAAAACCCCACACAAGGTGTTAAAAGAGTGGTCAAGCCAAGAATATCTCTCTGCAATTGAAAATGTGGGTGAATGGATTGGTGTCACCGAACACTGTTCACAACAGGGATTCCAAAACCAAGTGCTGAGAAAAGGGTGTCAAGATCTTGGCCTCAAGGTTGACTATGTGCCAAGAAAATCTTGAGGGAATCACTACTGTGGCTCATGTGGTTATGGTTGTCCTAAAGGACAGAAACAAGGGACTCAAGCTACATGCCTTGCAGATGCAGTTGAAAGATATGCAGTGATAATAGCAGGATGCAAAGCTGAGAGGTTCTTGTTGGAAAGTAACAGGAGTGGAAATGGCAAAAAGAATAAATGTTTGGGAGTGATGGCAAAAACATTAAACAGCAGAGTCACAATGAAGCTACAAATTGAGGCCAAAGTGACAATTTCTGCTGGTGGAGCACTTTTGACACCCCTTTTGTTAATCTCTAGTGTACTCAAAAACAAGAACATTGGTAAAAACCTACATCTCCACCTTGTGCTAATGACATAGGGATACTTCCCAGAATGAAATGATTCAGAATTCAAAGGCAAAGTGTATGAGGGAGGCATAATAACATTAGTCCATAAAGTGCCATCACCAGACTCCAATTCAGATTCAAGGGCCATAATTGAAACACCTTTGCTAGGACCAGCATCCTTTGCAACAATGGGTCCTTGGGAATCAGGACAAGACTTCAAAGAAAGAATGCTGAATTACCCTAGAACTTCACATTTGATCACAATAATAAGAGACATGGCTTGTGGACAGGTAACAACAGAAGGAAGGATCAGCTACAAGCTGAATGAAGTTCACAAGGAGAACATGAAGGATGGCTTGAAACAAGCTCTGAGGATTCTTATAGTTGCAGGAGCAGTTGAGGTAGGAACACACAGAAGTGATGGTCAAAGACTTCAATGTGATGGCATTGGTGAAAATGAAGTGCATGACTTTTTGGACAGTGTGTGTCCAATGGAGGGGGCACTTTCACCAGCTGAGAAATGGAACATATATTGTTCTGCACATCAAATGGGGAGCTGCAGAATGGGGGTCAGTGAAAAACAAGGTGTAGTTCATGGAAATCGGGAGACATGGGAGGCTGAAGGTTGTTTGTTTGTGATGCTAGTGTGCTTCCAAGTGCTGTTGGTGTCAATCCCATGATCACAGTCTAATCAACTGCATACTGCATCTCTAATAGAATAGTAGATTATCTTAGAAGGGATTGAATAATCTCAGAAGTTTGTTGAATTTTCCTTTTTTAAATTGGAAGCATGTATTTAGTTTGATTATCAAATTAGGTGTGTATTTTTACTATAATGTTATGTATACATTCGAAATGTTAGTGATACTCTCATTTGTAGTATTCTTAACAATTCTGTTTATGTTTGGTTAAAATTTATTACAAATTATCAATATTAATTGGTTATATTTTTATTTTCATATAAATGAAGAGAGAGAATTATTTGGAGAAGTATAACTTATTTAAAATGGTAATTTCAATAAATTTTAACTGATTATTAACAAACTTAGAAAAAGATTGTTAATTTCCCTAGCATTTTTCGTGTATCTAATGGAACTTCCATTCCATTTTGATATATCCTGTTACTAAAGAAAAAGTTTATATCAAATTCAACGAAAATTTATGTGGAACTAATTTACATCTCCCTTATCAATAAGAAAAATCTGAAATTTGAACCCAGTATAAACAAAAAGAAGTCACATGTCTTACATGTTACTGATTTGTTCATTGCAGTTACTGTAACTGTGTTGAATTTTACAAGCTTGTTTCTCAAAGCACATGAAGATAATTCAAAACAAGCAGAGTTAAAGAAAAAGAAAGCAGAGAAACAGGCTGAAATGGAGAAGGCTAAAGGCATTAACTTGATAACGAAGAGTGGAAAATATGAAGGATAAGAAAGCTGAGAAAGAGGTTGAAGAAAAATGCTAAGGGCATTCACTTGATGAGGAGGAAGAGCAAAGATAGTTGAAAACTGTGTTGTCTGCCCCATTGCACCAACATCATTCTCTTGCCAATGAGAGGAGATCTAACTGTGATAAGGGGATTGCCAAAGTTCTTGTTATGGCAATATGGTCTCATCGTTTGGTGTTATGTATCATTCATTATCTTAATGTGTGGCTAGACAGAACAAACAATCATGACTTCAGCATCCTAGGAAACAACTGATAGCAATGATTGTTGGCTATACGGGGAATGGACAGAATTGGGTGGCTGTGGTAATGAGGTGGAACCAATACCACTAAGACCTGGTGACTGGACTCCAAGTCCCACACCAGATTGAGAAGCAACAGATGAGAGTTCACAATTGAAGTGCACATATGGTAGGATGTTATAATAGAAACAACATCCAAACCAGAGCATAAAATTTCACCACACAAATAGCATGTCATGTGAAATAATGATAGAGCAATACAAGCAAATAACAAGTTAGAGTGATATAGCAATACAAGCAAATTCCAACTTAGAATGCATAATATAATTGTTGAACAGGTTTATATGTTAAAGTTCATACAGCATGCATATTAAGCAGTTCCTCCAAAATAATGGGCATACTCCAAAATATTATGTTCTTATAATTCAAATGAAAACCATAACTGCCACTTTTAAAACCCAAAAGGAATGGTAATACACCTTTCACTCCATGAACGACTGTTCTAAGAGTGATTCCATAATAAAAATGCTTACTAAACATTATCCCACTCAAAACCTTGTATTGGAATGTGTATAACAACTCAAAACCCCTAAACCATAACACAACACCAAGAAAAATACCCTCACCTTACGCAAATTCGAAGACGACACTGCACAAGAGGGAAGGGGCTCCAATCAGTTCGAACAGCAAGGTTGCAATGTCGGAGGTAGGCTGTCGGGAAGGAGATTTTTTGCTTCTTGTAGTAAAGGTGTTGAAGGTCTCGAGTAGGGCACAGAGAGGAAAACGTGAATAGCTTATGTTGGAGGTGATTGTGGACCTTTTTAATTTCAATTTTAAATTGATATGCATAAAACAAAGACGGTTTTTTAACTTAACCGTCTTTGAAATAGAGCAAGGCAATGACGGTTATTTATACCCATCTTCGTTCCCCCCTGTCAACCATGGTAAACTTCGAAAGAATTGCAAAAATGCCACCGGCTATGATACTAAGACGGTTACGAAATAACCGTCGTCGTTCCTATGTCGTAAAAAGCTGTATTTCTAGTAGTGCTAACAATTTCTTACATTAATAACAATTTTTTTTCTAACACAACATTATCATTCATTTAATGAAATCTATAAAAAAAACTATTTTAACACTTACTTGAGATAGAGTTTTGCTACCTGAGACTTCAAATGAATCCAAAAACTTAGAGAGAACCAAGAAAACCACTTATAGAGAGAGGTAGATAATGAAAAAGTGAAAGAAAAACATCAAAATGGGGTTTATATATGGGCTTGCACTGTCACGCCTAGGGGAGGCGTCACTTGAGCACGGTCACGCCCAGGGATGGCGCCATTGTAGCTGTGTCGCGCCCAGGGTAGGCGTCTCCGATCACGTCAAAATCAGGCAGCACCGGTCACGCATAAAGAGGGCGCCACTAAGTGCCATGGGCATGTAATTAGTTTTGAAACAGCATTATATGTGTAATTTTTTTTAATAAAAGTGGAATATTTAAATTTTTTTGCCAAAATACTCAACTCATCCTCCAAGCAAACCTTTCTTGTGAAGCATGCCCGAAACCTGGTTTGATTCACCAAAAACATGCCAGCAACCTGTGAAACTTGTCATAGAAGCAACGCAAACAATACTATTGAGAAGACATATGCAACATGCACCGATCGAAAATGACCTTAAGGTCATAATCAAACACCAAACCAAGAATAAAATAACTAAAATTCAAGTTTTTAATTTGCTAATAATTTTTTTTCTTAAATTTTTATAAAGTAGAAAATATCATATTTACAAAAAAAATCTAATATATAATTTTAGTAAAATATTTCTGTTATATTTGTTTTAGACCTCATAATAATATAAATGCCCCATAATTATGCCTGAACCAGTGAGCAATTGGCGAACTTGCACAAAGTATGCTAGACTAGGCATTTCGACATGGTTGTGTATAACCCCAGCGCAAGCACAGATACATATAGCCATTGAAAGCCACAGCACGGCCACCGTTAAGTTTTAGTTGTTCAGAAAGTGGACGATTCACTAACAAGTGTTATTGAACTCGGTGATTTTCTTAAACAAGCTCCCATGTTTAAGTATTATGAATGAAAAAAATGATTAGTTAAATTTTTTGAAAAAAATAATGATTAGTAAAACTGATAATACTCACACTAGTGTTAGGTTTCCTAATAGAGAATAATGGTCAGTTATGTACGATAGGATACGACTATTCAAATTTGTCGTTAGTCACGTTTACATTTTCTGAAGACCCCAGGAGCATTAAATGATAGTATGAAATCCTCCTTCTGGACCTTCTGTGCAGCCTCTTTCCACACACACTTTTATATATATATATATATATATATATATATATATATATATATATGTGTGTGTGTGAAGGATTCATTATCCACTTCACACAATGGCCATCACGGCTCTGCAGTACTAAGATGGTGCCAAAAGCGTGCTTGCAATTTTTCCAGCAAATTAGAGTGTATCCTCAGGAAAATTTCTAGTAGGAGAAAGATACACACAAAATATAAGTGACTCATGTTTATCTCTCTCCTACTGAAAAATTCTAGCATCAGAGAGAATACACACTCAGAAAATTAAACCTTCAGCAAATAGAAAAACCTTACATAGAATTGACATCTCTGACTTCCTAAATCTCAAGGCCAAGACCCTTTTCAATTTTTTATTTATACATAAAAAATATCAGTTCTCTCTATTTTTTTACCTATACAATTATAAACCTTATCAATAGTTATTATAAATCTGTTCGGTTGTCAATTGCACTCAACCACGTGTTCTGATATGCTACCCTAGTCTCTTATCTTTTATTTTTCTTTTGCATTTTAAAATACAGTCCACCACTATTTTGCTTTTCCTGCTCTCGTGCAAAGCATGGGCCAACTTCCCTAGTTTTATCCATATTTTGTCTTTTTTTCCCCAGTTTCACCAGATATTGAATAACATTCATTTAAGGAACATTTTGTAGTCGGAATGTTTTTACATACCTAAAAATGATGATTATTGGGAAATTAAATTATTGGAGAATTATAATTTCTAAGAATATATAAAATAAGTTTGATCAATTTTAATATATTTTTTGAGAAATAAAAATTCTCAGGTTTTGTTACATTATAACTTTCCTAGTTATATAAGATTTTTTTTATTGATATACCTTCATTAAAAAAATACATCACAATGATTGAATTATCTCCTCAATAACTTTAATATTTTTTTATTATTATTTTTTGGCTTTATATTCATAAAATCACATAATGCAAACCAATACCGCTTTAATCAAAATTGGTATGACAATAGAAAAATAAATACAGTAATTTATATCATAATATTTAACAAGAACAATATTAAATATAAAAACTTTAGACAATGAGAAACACTCGAAATTGTAGACATATAAAAATTAAAATATATCATAAATACAATGCAACATATAAAAATTAAAATATACCATAAAGACAGTGCAATAATAGTGGAAACATAAACTTTTGGACAAACAACAATCTGATGGATTTTAATTTGTAATTGTAAAAAAGGATAATATAATCATTTTGCATAATGAAAACATTCCCTCCATTCGGGAAACTTGCACTTCCCCCCACTCTTTAAAAATGTTTTTGCGAAAAATTAATTCTCAGAAATCATAATTTCCTATGAACCTTTTTTAATGAATTACATACCAAACATAAAAATTATAATTTTTCAATATAATATTCCTAGAAAAGTACAAACTTTCTAGCTACCAAACACCATGTCTAAGTATATTTTTCTCACACCTTCTTCTATGCCACATTGTACACCTTTTAATGTTGTAGGGTGTCAATCAAGATAGAATCTTCTTGTTTAAACTTAAAAAAAATAAGAAAATATTTTTTAAAGAAAGTGATTTTATACAAGCAGTTAGAATTTATCTAAAAAAATTTAAAAAATAGTAATTTTTAAGAAAAAGTAATTTAGATAAGGAAAATCCTATTTGCTACGAAAGCATATTACATCATAAGTGCACGACAAGTGATTTTCATGAATTTTCCTATTAAATATTTTTTAAATCTTTTAATCAATATTTGTTTTAAAAAATGACCACCATCCATTTTTAATATACTTTAAAAAATCACGACAAGTGATTAAAAGATTTAAAAATATATGTAATAGGAAAATTCATGAAAATCACTTGTGGTGCATTTATTATGACGAAATCTGTTTTTGTAAGCAATGGGATTTTCCTTTTTTCAAATAAGTTTGAATAGGTCATAGAACCCTTGTATACTAGTCACAAACGTCGCAGGGGAGATACTAGTCGTAAAAATCGACTTGGTCAATGTAAGTCTTCCGCCAAGGATAAATTACTATTAATGAGGCTTCTAATATTGATATTTATGGACCCCGACTCAACTATGACTGTATTCGATTCAATTATATTGGATTAATTCATTTAAGTATTTGGGTTAAATTTGATCCAATTTAATTAAAACTCGATCATACTAGTTGACTAATGGGCTCTATCATTTTTAATCCAAAATATATAATTAAATTTATTATATAAATTAATTACTAAATATAAAATACATTAATTTTTAACTCACATAGTTTATTAAATTATTAAATGAAATCACTCATGATTTTTACTTTTTGTTTTTTGAGTTATTGTTTTTATCCGTATTTTGATTCTGTTTATTTTCTTATGCTAATACAATAATTTATTCGTATATAAAATAAAATATTATATTAGCATTGAAATCATTAATTCTATTAGTCAAATATTATCACAATTTGATCTCTTTTAAGTGGATTTTTTCATTGTATACTTACAAAACTTTAGATAAAAATAAATCATTATTCTAAAAAATTTAATATTAAAAATATGATTTTTTTTAAATATTCGAACTCAATTAACCCAACCCTCTTACAATTGAGTTAGGTTGGGTCGGATATGTAAAAAAAATAAATAAATAGAAACTTGATCCAACTCAACCCGTGAACACCCCTCAACTTCCTAGGGATGTAAGCGGGTCGGTTTCGATTGGGTTTGGTCAAACCAATGACCCAACTCAATCAAATTTAAATGGATTGGTTTGGTCGGTTTTCTAAGGAAAAAATGAAACTCAACCCAAACCAACTCGTTTATAAACGGTTTGGATTAGGGTGGATCAACAGGTCAAAACATTTAATTTTGTTTGTTTTTTTTTTAAATACAATATTTTTTATAAGCTATTTTTATTAAATGAATCAGACACAATTGTTTCTTGTTAGATTTTTTATTAAAAAAAAAATTTGTGATGTTGCCACACCTCACTCCACTCCATTAATTCCTATCTATCTATGTATCTATGTATCTACGTATGTATCTATCTATCACGGGCAGTGGCGGACCCAGGAAAATTTGTTTATGTCCGCACACTTGTGGCAGGGTTCGGGGGCAGTACCTCTGAATTTTTTTTTTGTAAAAGAAAATTTAAATTATGCAAAAAGCAAAAAATATTGAAACTTTAGCCCATACATAGGGACAAAAAATCGGTTTTACTGTTTGACGGAAAATTAAAATTAAAAAGATGCAGACTTTTGAGAAGAGATGAATCAGTCCAAACTATCCTAACTTTATTTTCTTACTATGCAAAACATATAATAAAATAAGGAACGGGTCACACAAGGTACTTGGTAGTGTTTAGGGCACAAAGTAGGGTGGCAATGGGTAATATTAGGTGCGTTGTAGGGATTGGCGCAGTAAAGAAAAAAAATACCAGAAAGTAGCTTGAACGTGGGTCCACTGCTATTTGGAAACACGTGCCACTGGCCATTAGCAGTAAAGCAATGGGTAATATTTTTGGGTAAGCTGTGGAGCAACAATGACTCACATTAGCAACTAAACTCAATGTATTACCACTGCTGAACTCACATTCGCATAGACCCATTAGCAGCTGAACTCAATGTATTACCATTAGTAGTAAAGTAATGGGTAATATTTTTGTGTCCGCACTTGCGAGCAGTAGCTTGAACGTGGGTTCGCCACTGATAACGGGGGATGAAAAATTGAGCATACCATATTCGAGATAAGGAGTTTCAATAAGGATAGTGAGTATGAGTTTCAAACATTTTTTCTACCAAAACCAATAGAACATTATGATGTCTACTCTTTGTAAATAGATTTGAAATATTTTTAGAAGTCTATCTAGGTGACTTTAATCAATAATATCCTTGTCGCTTTGATCCTAAAGATTAATGATGCTTTGATGCTTACTCAATTCAGGTCGATAAGTCTATGTAATCAATAGTCAATAGTATTTGATTTTTTTAAAAATTAAAAATATATATTATATATTACATATAATAACAATAATAATAATAATAATTTAATACAAATCAATGGGTCAGTGCAGATATTAAAATCTGCATGTGACCCAATCCAAAACTCAGCGGTTTAATTGGTTCGATTCTGGTATGACCTAAATACAAAAAATATTTAATACAAACTGTTTGAATTAGTTTGGATCAATTCTCGTTCGCAAGTGACTGACACTTGCTTACACCTCTATAACTTCCAACTCCTTAAAATGTTGTTTGACTTTATCAAACACTTCCTTAAATGTTTGCCTATTCACATGCATAAAATAATTGTTTTATTAATTTCAATTTTTGAAAAAAAGATATCATTAACACAGAAAAATATAAAAAGTGGTATAGAATTTATTATTATAATATATTTATCTAATAAAATAATTACCCATTTAAAACAAAAATTTAGAATAATTGATTTTTCTAATATTTCAAAGTTTACTTTAAAATTAATATGATTTTAATATCAAAATACATCTTAGTACAAATGCCAAAAATATATTATATATTCCCCGAAGAAAGCATAACATATATACTAGTTAAAACTGGAAAAATAAAACACAGGTAGTCCTAAAATTGTCAAATCATATATGAAAACTATATATACGTAATACACATAAAAGGTGGTTGATCAAGAGATGAACTTTAGCTTGACGATTGAAGGATACCTTTTCAATGTTAAGTGGGGAACCATTTTTTCCCCAACCATTCACCATATCAAATAAGGATATTCATAGATTAGATCAGTTTTCAAGAGAAAAATTATTTGATTTAATCATTTTAATTTATTAATTTATCATTCAATTAATTTAATTCAAATTTTTAATCTAATATGATCTAATCTAATTTAAAATAATTTGGATAGGATCAGTTTTCAATTAATTTAATTTTTTATATAAAATATTAAATAAAAGATAAAATATATATAAAAAATAATTTAAAATATCAAATATTTCATTTATACGTCATTATATAACAAGTATATAACATAATATTTATGTATATAAACTCAAATAATTAGTAAAAATTTCTTTAATTAAATATAATCTTTATAAATAGATACAATATATGATAATTTTATAAATATATAAGAAATGAAAAAAAGAAATGAGTGATATTATAAATTTATGTGTATATATATATGTGTGTGTATAAGTTTGGTTTGGATCAGTTTCTAAAATCAAATTCAAAATCCGATCTAATTCAACAAAAAAATTTGGTTTTCCAAATTTTGGTTTATTCAATTTTTTGGATAGTTTATTTGGTCCACATTGAATTGAATCGATTTATAAACACTCTTAATACCAAAGATACCTCCCATTTACTAAGTTTAATCTTTAATTCATCATAAAATAAAAGAGGCATGCATTAGAAGGGACATTGAAGGGACATTGGCAGAAACCAGAAAGTTAAATAACCATGGATACTCAATTCCTTAAATTACACATGAGATAAAATTCCAACCGAAAAATTATCCCAAAACCAATTTAATTACCATGCATGGAATTACATTAGCCATAAGGAAGTAAACTTCACATACCCAAATCACCGTATTGAGAGGTGAGAAATGGTGTTTCAATTAACCATATGAAGCTTTGATCCAATATCAATGTTACCACTATCCACAAATAAAACTACTAATTAACCTACCAAAGTCTGAACACACTCACCTTGAAGAACCTAGAGAGAGATCGCGTTGATTGAACAAGGACACAACTTAATATTGAGTTTGTGTGAAACTACTTCATGTGTGTTAATTTGCTCTAAAGCTTGACCTTGCAATAATTCAATTGTGTCTATGCTTTCTCCACAAGAGTTGAAGTATACTTTTCACATATGATCTCTGAAGAGAGGAAAACCTAGACATAGCAAACTAAGTGATTCATAACTAAATAGTAGTCTATGTAATTTCTATCTTTGCGACATCAAAAACACAACTTATAGCTTTCTAGATTCGCCTCTCTAACCTTGAGACCAAATAAATGTCATAAAAAACCTGTCTCATAAGCGTACTGTAGTGTGTTAACTCCTTAACAAGAATACCAATTCATCAAAGTGATAATAAACGATAAGATTCAACAAAATGATACTTCACTACAAAAATGACACTTTAATACAAAAAACAACATGAATTAGTGACCAAAGAATATGGTAGCTACATCGTTAAATTCGGTCGCTACAATTGTTAGAAACCGACATGGCGACCGAATTCACTCTGTTGCAAAAACTAGTCGCTAAGTCCTTAGTCACCTAATTCTTATTCGGTCACTATTCAATGACCAAAATACTCAGTGCAATAAAATAAAATTTTGTCATGGCGTATTTGGTCTATTTTGCGTGAGACCAATTCTGCAACACAGACAGTCACTAATTCGTTCGCCAATAACTAATAAATTTTTAAAAAAACAAAGTAAATTAAAATAATATCAGGTCTTTATTTCAGTCGCTACTAAATAATTAATTTAAAATTGAAATTTAAAAAATTCAGTGGTCGCTAATTCAGTGGCTAAATTATAATAAAATGTATTGATATAATTCGGTAGCTAATTCAGTCACTATTTAATAATTAATTTTAGAATTAAATACTATTCGGTCGCTATCTTCAAGTCCCCTTCAGTCGCTAGTTCGGTCGCTACAAGACTGTATTTGGTACGGTTGTTACAATACTGTATTTAATATTTCGTTTCAGTTGCTAATTCTGTCGCTAACGCATCGAAGCCGTGGTGATACACTTCTATCACAATTTCGGTTTCAATTGGAGACAAAACTATTCGTCAACTATTTCGGTCGCTATTAGCGACCTAGAGTTTCGATCTCTAATATTGGTCGCTAAATTGCATTTTCTTTTTGTTGGTGCAGAGTTTTGTAGAAGTGTTGGTTGCTTAGCCAATAAAAAATACTTTTGATGCAATGTTAAGGATTTTTCACCATTTAAACTATAACCATGATCCTTCATGTGAGAGAGCCTAAATCATTTGATTTTACTCTTAATCCCTTAGAAAACTAAACCAAGTAACCTGCTTTAAGAATAAAGATGCATAAATAAGACTAACTAACACCATTTCATTCCTAGATATGGGTTACTTAGAAGTTCCTTCAAGTTCTTACAGTAAAAACATTTTCAAATGATTAAAACCCTATAACATACATGTAAATGGGTGATCAAACCATAAACAAAGCAATAAACATAGAAAGGAAGTAATAATACTAAAATAACATTAAATGGATAGTAAAGATCATTATATCACAGAGTTTTTGGTATCCAAGCCCCAACAATGGGTACGTTAGTCTCTCATGGTGATGAGAGACTCAAAACAAGAAGATAAAACAAAGAAAATGGAAAGAGCTCCCAAAGTGGATTTTTGTCTTCAGAAACATGCCCTAGACCACCTCTCCAATGGAATAGTGCATACCCTTATAAGACACTTCAAAACGTTGCACTATCATGATTTTCGAAAAGTCATTATACGCTAAGCTTGCATGTGCATGCACACGCACTGTACAACTGGCTTGAGGAAGCCACCAGACGCTTGACACGTGCTCCTCTAGCTTGGCCTCTCGCACTGAGTGTGTTGCTCCAATTATTCACACATATTTTAGTCCTTTGTTGATGTACCAAAACTCTACAAAATAGAACAAAACACTATAAATTCACTTACCTTAACATTCTTAAGCTAAAAACTCAAAAGAACCTGAATTCCTATCTTTTTAGGTCAACAGGAATATTATAAGAAAAGAAATTAGGTATTGCTATGTAATTTAAGTGCACAAACTAAGTATGCATAGCAATTATCATAGTGCCATCTTTACTAGGAGTGGTGGTGAGTATGACACTAGCAATGAGAGGAAGAAAAAGAGTGAGAAAGTGGTGTGCTTTCAAGAGAATGAAGGAAAATAAAAAGAAAGTGAGGGTGAAAAAGAAGTGGTAACAAACGGTGTTGAAGTGAGCAAAGCTAAGGACTTGAGTGTCAAGCAGGAAAATTAAAAGCAAAATCCCCCATTGCTAAATATATTCCTTATCTGAAGAATCCAACTAAGAAGTATAAGGAAAGACATCTGAAGAATTCAACTACGAAGGATAACGAAAGATAATTTTCCTGCTTCCTTGATATATTTGAAAGGCTTCAGATTAACCTTCCATTCTTAGAAGCCTTAGAGTAAATGCCTACTTATGCTAAATTTATGAAGGAGTTTTCAATGAAGAAGTAGTAGTTCATTGAGGAGGCACCATTGAGTTAGAGGCAAGGTGTAGTGTTATCATCCAAAAGACATTGTTTGCCAAGCATGAGGGTCTTGGGAGCTTCACTATTCCCATCACCATTGGAAAACTCTCTATTGATGGAGCATTGCTTGATTTGGGGGCTAGCATCAATCTGATTCCCTTATTTATGCTAGAGAAAGTTGGGGATGTGGAAGTAAAGCCAACTTGGATGACATTGCAACTTTTTGATCGCTCCATCGCTCCATTAGGTACCCATACGGGGTGGTGGAAGACATGTTGGTGAAGGTCAACAAATTAACATTTCCTGCCGATTTTGTAGTCATGGACATGGCAGAAGACTTACAAATTCCCGTTATCTTAGGGTGATCTTTCATGAAGACTGCAAATTGTTGTTATTGATGTTGGGGATGGAAAGTTCAAGCTTGGAGTAGATAATGAAGAGGTGACATTCAATATCTTTGACATCGTGAGACCCCAAGGGGGTGGGGTTGACCACAATCATTCTTCTCATTGACTTTTGAGTCACTCACCCGTCTAGCTAATGACGTTAAAGAAGCACTTATTGGTAGGCAACCAAGTTCTCTATTCTTTCTCTCTCATATTTTTTTCTTTATTTTCTTTATTTCTTCTTGTTCAATTTTATGTTTTTGGTGTTGTTTTATATTGTTTCAGGTTCCCTACACAATGAAGGCTTTCTCTAAAAAAAGGTATGAAAATCACACTTGTGTGAGGAGATTGCACACCTGTGCATCTGGCACTATAAGAGCTTCAAATTTTGGCCAAGAATCGCAGACCCGTGCAATGCTCGTGCACCCTTGCACATATCTTGCATACCATGGAGCCTAATTTCAACACAATTTGCACACCCGTGCGAGGAGATCGCACACATGTGCAGAAAAAAAAAGAACTTTCTTCCTTTCTTTTTCATGTTTTATTACAACTTAGTATTCTTCTAAGTTTGGGGTGTCTTACATCATTGAAGTTGAGTTAACGGCCCATGTTGATTGGCCAATGAGAATTGGGGACCAACACTTTCTTGGCCAAGGGGGTAAGGATGGGCCTATAAGATGAGAAGATGGGGGAGGACTAGTATGACTAGTCTTCCCAAAGTCGGTGTTTCTTTTGTCGTACTCTTTATTTTTATTTTTGATGGTGTCTTTTTTTCTTGAATTTTGTGTTTAGAATAATTGTGAAGTGTTGTCGCTTTGTTTTGTGATGATGAGTCACTATTTATCTTTATTTTCTCATCTTTCTGTACTCATTTTAATCCCTAATTTGTGTTTAATCGTTTATATTTTGCACTGTTTCTCATTTAGGATTTAATTAGACCGATAATTCAGATTTTAATTAATTTGGATTATTTTAAGTTTAATTATTCCAATTTTTATTTTCAGGACAGTTTAATAATTAATTGGGCTTGGAATTAATTCATGGACTTGAAGATGGGAGTGTCACGTCAGCATCATTTTCCACATCAGCATTTTATTTTCGTTTTATTTTATTTTAGTGAATTTTTGGGTTGAAATTGTTAGGAAAGGCCCATTCTTTTGTGAGATGCAGTCACTATATATTTCGAATACTGTGCCCATGCAGAGACACAACAAGAATAACACTATTCACGTTCAGTTTTCTTTTAGGGTTTTAGAATTTTCGTTTTCTGCTGTTTTCTCTGTTTTTAGGGTTTTTCGTTTCTGTTGGTGATTTTCGTTTTCAGAATACAGTTGCGTTTCAATTTTAGTGCTATTTCGTTTCTGTTTCAAGTTCTAATCTCGTTTTCATTTTCTGCTTTCAGTATTTAGGTTTAGGTTTTCGTTTTCGTTTCTGTTTAATTTCATTTTTGCATTTGAATTTCGTTTCTCTTCTAGTTTCGTTTAATGTCCAGTTCGTTTCAATTCACGTTTCTGTTGCTAATTTCAATTTAATGGAAGGCTAAATCCTAGGGTTGGACCGTAGGACAGATTGCAAACCCTTTAATGGAGGTTCTCTGTATTTGCAATTCATTTTCTGCTTGGTTCTTCCTTGTTGGGTTTCTGTTCTGTATTTTTTGAATTAAAGTCATGCTTAATGATTCTGATATTGATTGATTCAGTAATCTCAGGTTGCTTAATCCTGAGAGCTTGTCCTGACGAGGTTCACGTTTGCTTAATTCGTGTAATGAAGTTTTAGGTTAATCTTCGCTTAGTAGATTAATCTGGACTGATAAGGATTAAGTAGGACAGAATATCTTTCGTAAACCAAGGATATTAGAGGCGCAATCTGTTCTAAGGTCTGACTTGTTTTAAATCCCTGCAATTAATTAGTATTTTTGTTTTATTTTAGAATTTCTTGCATTCTGTTAAAAACCCCCCCTTTACACGTTTAATCCCTAACGCAGACAATTGGTCCTTGAGAGACGACCTAGGAGTCACTTCCTAGTACTACATTTAAACTGTATTAATTTGGCCGAGTGCGACAACGATCATGTGACTTGGCCTGTAGTTAGTTATTTATATGTTGTCATTGAAGCATGCAAAAAAAAACTTTATGGTCCAATGCATGTGTGGATGCACTCCTACAGTTCCTTGTGCCCTTCTAATTATGGTTAATGTGTGTGGCATGTTTGTATGGATGCCTTTGTTTTCCTTGATAAGACCTAGCCATGTGAGGAATAACTATGATATATGTTATGTAGCACCATCGATTATGGTACATTTGATTTTGCTTGATTCTTTTGATTCCTTTGTTTTGTATGCTAAGCTTGGAAATGATCAAGGCCATGTATTGTTTTAAGCCACTAGCCAAAAAGACTTGTCCCTTATGAATAAAAATCCCTTGCACCCTCTTGGGGCCGAATTGAAAGATTTCTTGATGTTCAAACCCCTAGCCTTAAAAGAAAAATAAATGTTTTCCCTTCCTAAGAATAGGAGAGCAATTTGAGAAATATGGTTTTACATAAAGTTTGGGGTGTCCTATCAAACACCCAAAAGTGATAAATTGAGGGTACCCCAAGGGAATTCTAGTGTCTTAGTCAAGCTGTTCAAAAAAATTAAAATTGTAGCTAGCCTTTCTCAAAAAAAGAGGGGGAGAAAAAAAAAATAAAAGAAAAGAGTAAACAAGTGTGGGACATAGGTGAAGATGAATAAAGTGGTCTTGTGATATGAAGGAATTGAGGTCCAAATTGTTGATAATATTTTGTGGAGATTAAGTTGAGGATTATTTCTCTTTTTGCTCTCACATTATTAGATGCTTTGAATCCTAGAAAAACCAATGTTTTGTTGTAGCCCGACCATGTTACAAGCCAAAAAATTCCTTACTGATCCTTGCTTGTATGTTTAATATTTGTGTATTGTTGAGAGATGAAAAGCAAAATTGATAAATGTGGTTTCAGTGTGTTGCTTGAGAGATACACTCACCTTTTGGTGTGTGATACACTTTGTGAGGACAAAGGAGCATAGGTTATTCATTTCATTCTTTACCATCCATATTAATCTCTTGATGAATTGTAACTTAGACTTTGTGTGGGTACCACAATTTTCTTGGACTGAAGTATTCTGAAATGTTATTTTGAAATCATGCTTGATGATGATGAGTGGGAATTTGTTGTAGGTCTTGCCTTTTTGTTTTGATATATTTTAGGAATTTTAATTTTTTTTCTTGTTTTGTTTTATTGCTCGAGGACGAGCAAGGTTCAAATTTTGGGGTGTTGATAATTGCCATAAATTTGTATATCTTGGTGTCGTTTTGGGGGCAATTAGTTGATATCTCTTGTGCTTTTGAATTTTGTTTTTGTCCATTGGAGTAAAGTTTGAATAAAAAGCAAGGTTTAACTAGGATTTACTAGTTTTTGCCTTTTATGCTTGATCTTGGTTTGTTTTCTTATGTTTTGTAGGAGCTTTATGGAAGCAAGGATCGAGCAAAGGAAATTTCCTAAGAGTGATCTTGAGGCGTCAAGGATCCTTTGGTTCAAACTCTGGAGCTTTGGAGGTTTTGCGAAGGCAAAAGAAGTTTTTGAGAGTTTTGGAGCCTCGCGCACCTCTACAAAAAATTATCCTATCCCTAGGCATAAAAAAAATGATTGTTGTAACGCCGAAGTTTCCATCGCTTATTATCTATTATACTTAATTTATTCTTTATTACTTTTATGAGTAAAATTTTTTTTTCCTTTTCTTAAATAATTCGTTTACGTAAAACTAGTATTCTAAACGAGCTATTTAACTTACTACGTTCGTGAGTTCATCACAACATACAGTCCAAATATAGTTTAATATAAACAGTCCAAAATATATTGTCTCAAAATAATATACAGACAGTCAAATACAACATACAGACCAACAGAAAATCACTTTCACAACACACAGTTCATCCAGCTTCTTCATCACATCTTCAACGTCATTCCCAGTTTACTGTTCCTCTGCTCGCCCAAATAAATTGGGGTCATCACAGGTGTCAACCACAGACACAAATAGGGTAAGTTCAAGATAAACAGAGTTTAAATATCAGAATAATTTTATCAAAAACCAACATAACATTTATCATAAGAATTGCATGAAAATGCATGAGGCATGATTCTATCAACTTTCCACACATGGCCATAGTCAAGATAGCCCCATCCTAGTGGCACAGATTGGATCGACCAGTCAGGGTAGATCAGTGTTGCAAAAGGACTCATACCCACACAACATGTGATCATCATGGGTAGGTGATCTCCCCACTGTGGTTACCCCCCAGCTTAGACACCTTTTGTCTAAACGCTCGTCTCAATCCTCAGCTATCTGACACCTCCTCTTGAGGTCAACATCGCGGCTTAACCCCTGCAGGGCAACACGCCCCCGTAGGGCATATGCATATGAATGAAACATGCATGAATAATCATTCTCATATATCATCATCCATATTACTCTTCCGTTAGTATCTCTATAAACCAAAGGTCATCATATTCAAAGGCACATCGATAATGATTATTCCATACGCACAACTTCGTTTCATTCATCACATAAATTTTATAAATCATACATCAACCACACGGTTCTCAAGCCTTTAAACAAAAACATTTCATTAGTCACTTAACAATCAATCTTAGTTGCATAAACACTTGAAGGAACCATGTAAAACTTTATTCCTCACATCATACAAATCATCCAAATATTTGCATTTATTCAAGGGTTCACAATTATTCTAGCCATATAATTCTTGGAACAAATAATAATAATAATACATCAAAGCTTAAACATTTATTAAAATAGGTTAACATAATAAACATATAAAATTTAATACGTATACTTAGGAATTTATAGAACATTAAATAAAAGCATAAACTTTAGTAAACCATTTGCTATATAATATTATCTTTCCAATGGATTATTCATTCAACTGAAAGGTTTAAACTTCTTAAACATTCCT
>PYAF01005324.1:5897-20274 GCA_007407185.1 Glycine tomentella | reverse complement strand
CCCCCCCCCCCCCCCCCCCCATCATCTGTGAATTCCATCAACTGGAGTGACAACATTATTAATGAGATATCTCCAATTAATTGAGTATGGAAGAAACTGGTGCTGCTACCTCAAAATCTCACTTCTCAAAGGTTGACTAAGGAAAGAAGATATATAAACATATAATAATATGCGTAAAATACTCTTCAGTCTAGCCTTAAAACAATGTTTCTTCTCAAAACTGTATCCAAAAACTTGGTTAAAATGAAGAGAAACTTCCCTAACTTCATTTAGGCCATGCACAGCACCCTTTGTTGAAAGCATTAAACGCAATAGAATAGTTAGCATAAAGTAATTCAATTAAAGTGAAAGTAGTGCCAGACACATAGGCCATTATGCCAAGACAATTTATATCCAACGGTTGCATATGTGATTGACCAAGTTGCACCTATCTAACAAAATTGACAAAACTACTAGACTCTGGCTAGAGAATTATAAGATGAATGAATAATTCAATTAAAGTCTACTTTGATGAGACACAACTTCGAGACAAAGTTGGTAGAGAAATAAGATTATCCCAAAGGAAGCTAATGGCATGAAGGGATTATGAACAAAAAGAAATGTCATGAATAGACTATTTAACACACTCTTTTGAACCTATTTTTTTCTTTTTGATAAAATTTATTAAAAATATAATTTTATGAATTTCACATCATATTTAATTATATTATTTTCTGATTTGTAATTTTTAATGAATTTTAACAAATTAAAAAATAATGTTTGAAGAAATGTATTAGTGTCTTTTCCTAACATTCCTCACATTAACAATATAACTACACCGGAGGAGAGTTTCCAGTTACCAACCGCTCCCAGAATGTCCATATATATGCTATTTCAATGGTTCAATAAAAAAAAGAAAAACCTTGTAATAACATTTTTTCCTAAGCATGCAATTGAAGCAGATTTTTTAAAATAACAAAAATAGAAGGGTGATGTTTGTTGATAACCTTTCTTTGGTGTGACACTTGTCTATTCTGTTGGCAGCTTAATTCCCTAACATTTCAGGAGATACAAGTCAATAAACTATAAAACACAATAATTTAGAAAAAGAAAAATAACTGAAAGGGTGTGACACCATCACCCACTTTCCATCCCACATCTTCTTCCTCTTAATTTTGATACATACTTTAGTCTACAATATCATCATCACACTTCCCACCACTGGCTCCACGTGCAAATTTGCAACACTGTACTGCTAAACATCATGGCCTATACGATTACGGTTGCAAGTGAACAGATAATGTGTGGGGGGCACATGTTCAATAACATGCTAGTGATTGTAACTTTTTGGTTGTGTTTTTTATTAGAGATAATCTTGTTTGAATTTGGTAGAATTACTATGAACATTGATAATTTTTTTTTCAAATATTTAACATAATTATATACTTATAATTTAAATTTGAGACGACCCGTTAAATAATTCCACATTAGTTGATTCACGCACTTGATAGATTATGGATCAAAACTTTAACCAGTTAGGTAAATATCAGTTTCCACAAATTCCGGAGTAAATTTTCCCATGCATAGCTTCCAGGTTGAAGTCCAAGGGCAGAATTTCATTGTAGTATACTGGTGTTAGAGATGGTAAGCAAATCCAGAGAAATGGTGAAACATTCTTGGCAGTGGAAGCAGCGAAATTTGGTGACCAAGTGCTCACATGGAGAAGATAATAATAGAGTTTAATATACATGAAATTGTAACGTAAAAGTTTTTATATTATCAACTAATTAATCAAAAATTATATTTAGTTAGACTTATTATAAAATTTAACAAAGTAACTTATTATAAAAACTAACAAACTTATGACATATAACAACTTGTAATTGGATAATAATAATAATAATAATAATAATAATAATAATAATAATAATAATAATAATAATAATAATAATAATAATTTCATTGATCACCTTGCAATTATCTTTCTCTAAGTCAGAAGCCATTTTCCTCGTACCAACAGTTTTCTTGTGTGTTTGATATCAGATTTAGAACTTGAGTCACAAGGGACAATTTATTTTAACAAATTATTATCATCATAAATATAAAAAAGACATAAATGTTAAATTCATAAAATTTTAATATTTCAAATGAAATAATTATGTCTTAGAACTTAAAATAAAAGAGGGAGTTTAAATATATAAAAAAGGGGAATGAAATAACAAAATTTGATGATGATTATTTATAATTTTATAAAAGTCGGGGTGCATTTGCACACACTCATATGTATATAAGTCTGCTACGACATTAAGAAGTTGGTTGCTACTAGATATACATTAATAGTTGCTTTTACATTATTATTTTTTAATGTGATTTTTCACCCAACGTGTATGTATCCTCAATAGTGAACCAAGCACGTACTTCATGTAACTTCAATATGCCTTTCATGACCAAAATCCTAGTATTCTTTTCCCTGAGCCAACTGTCTTACACTAGGACGGATACTAACGCGGAAGGCAAGGGCCCTAGCCCCTTCCAGTAGAACTTATTGTGTATATAACATACTTTTAAATTGGCTAGTGTAAAATTAGTTGTATTTGATGTTACTTATTATTACATCATTTAAAACAAAAATATTTTTATTTTGTGTGTAAAATTAGTGTATATATATATATATTTTAATTATTATTTATTGGAAGTTAGATATTTAAATAATTATAGGAGTTCCTTATATAAGATTTTCGGATCCGTACTTGGTTTTACCATCAACTCTTTTATGTCAAGGATTACCCAACCATATCTAGCTAATTCTTAGAACTCGACTTGATGCCACCAAAACCAATTAACCCACCATCATGCTTCAGCCTACTTAGCCAACTTTACAAAGGCAACTGTTTCTTGCACTTCCAGATTTTTTTTTTTACACCTTTTAACCATTCGGAAAAGCATAATCCGAAATGTAATTTTACATTATGGGTTAGTCTAAGAAATGTAAATTTTACATTCCATAATGACTAATCTGGAATGTAAATTAAATTCTGGATTAGGGTACAGGAAGCAAGTTCTAAGGTGTAGCAGGAAATTGTCCTTTAAGAAGGGTTGTTTTATTAATCACAAGCAGTTCCATGTCAGTTGCTATTAGGGTTGGGCTGGGCTGTGCTAGGATTAGGATTAAAAGCCCATATTGACAGTACAAATAACGGTGGATTGGGATTAGGCCATTGCTATTTTCACTCTCTCTGTTTATTTGTACACTTCCGTTTTTCTTCACCCCCACCTCCCACCAAAATTACCCTTAAACAGGCACTCCCCCTAATCTCTACTCTTTTCCATTGTTCAGGAAGAAATGCACTCCCATATCTGCAAATTTCCAATTGTATCATAACCCCAATGCTTATTCATCTAAAACAATTGTTAGCCGTGGAAGCCTCTAAACTGTCGAGTTAGTAGAAGACGTCGATAAGGACAATCGTGGAGGCATGCAAGGAAACAAATTGTTCTGGAAATACCGAGATACCGGGGTAAAAGATAAGGGAATCTATCTAATCAATTCAAATATTCAAAACTCTCTGATATCTTATCTACAAGGTACGTGATAATTCATATTTAAATTAAGATAATTGTTCATTATCATCTGCTATTATCTTTTTAATAGATTATCTACAAGCCATGGCCCAAGGCCCATAATTCACAATATAAATACAACCCCCAGGTAGTCACAAGGTACACTTTTCTGACTCTCTCTTTTCAATACACACCTTGCACACACCCCACGTCCAGATTGTGGTATTTCTCCCTGCAAGCAAGTGTGATCTTCTTCCCTGAGGTGTTCTTCAACCATAGACATCTTCAGGAGAGAGAGAGTTTGATCCCATAGCAAAATTCCGACGATTCTCTGTTGGAAACACATTTGTTCTTCCTGAACGGAATATTGGCGCCGTCTGTGGGGATTACTAGGCCTAAGGGTCCCTCTAAGGGTTCCCATCCCTCAAAGGGCCCTTCTAGAGGTTCTCGTTCTTTTAGGGTTAGAGAAACTCTTGCAAATCTGCCTAGCCGTTTATGCTTATCTTCAACTAATAGTACAAATTCTCCCCCCTCTGCCACTCCTAGTCCTTTGAATACTGCATTCGAAGTTCACTACGAGCCCTGCTCAAAGTGTATGGACGAGTTTCATTACTGCGTTCATATTGGGCATTATGAGTGTTCTGGCGAGATCCTCGAGTCCTGTCGTCATAACCCGGTCCGAAGGGCTATTGCTATGACGACCAGGGTGTCCGAGGCCGAGGTCCGACTTCCCTCTATGTCAACTCAGCGTCGGCTGTTTCTTCAGCTCTTCCTATTTCAGCTTCACTTCCAGGTATTTATCTTCTAACTTCTTTTTATTTTTGTCATAGGTAACTATGGATACCTCATCTTTGGAAATGGTTGGCGAGTCTCAATCTGCTGGATCTCGGCCTGACAGTCCTTCTCCTAATCTTGTCTCCAAGTTCCCTTGGGTGACTTTTGAAGTACTTCGTACTTCCTCCTCTTTGACCCTGGAGATTGTTGCTGCACTTCCTGTTGGTAACCAGGATGGATTTTCTATCGGCCTCCCTTCTCCCACTGAGCCCATTTGTTCTTGTGCCGAGAAGAATGAGCCCAATTATTTTTTCTTTAGTATTGACGTAATTAAACGTCTAGGTGTCCGATTTCCTTTTTCGGAATTCGAGATGCAATTGTTATCCTTTTTTCGTTTAGGCCCTTCCCAGCTACATCCCAATGGTTGGGCGTTCGTAAAAGCTTTTGAAGATCTGTGTGAAGATTTAAACATCATCTGCACTGTCGCACTTTTTCTTTGTTTTTTCAATGTAAATACCAGTCTTACTGGTCGAGAACCTTCTAATCGGAAAGGGTGGACTTCTCTTCGCAGTCGCCCGGACCGCCACCTTTTTACTCTTTATTCTGATTCTTTAAAAAAGTTCAAAAATAATTTCTTGAAAGTTATCGTCGAGCCCGACAAACATCCTTTTTTTCTCTTTGGTCCTGAATCCTCAAGGTAGAGTGGAAGTTTCCACTTTACTGGACTCAGGATCACCATTTACTGCCCCCGGCTTCCTACCGCACTGATGAGTCGAGCCTCTCCGATGTAGAGGAGTCGGCCCTTCTTCAAATTTTGTCAAATCGGGATGCCCAAGGTTTTATTTGTTACTTTTACTGTGATGTCATATGGTTTTCTTTTTGCCATGGTATTAATGTCTTGTTTTATTTGCAGCTGCTCAAATGGAAGGTTCCTCTTGTCCTCCCAAGAAATCTGCTGGTGGCTGGGGTCTTCGATATCTCAATCGGCTGCCCCCATCCTCCAAAAAGCGAAAGGCCGGGGACCTTGGCAACGGTCTTCGTGCGGTGGCCCCTCTTAACCAAGTGTCGTCAGCTATTGCGGTCGAGGTCGAGATGGTCGACCAAGTTACTATATCTTTCGGGGACACAGAAATCGGTCCGACTTCCGCCGAGGTCCCTGCCACTTCTACTCCTGCTGCCCCTTCTTCCATTGCTGCCCTTTCCCCCGGATGCCTTTGGGAAAAAGGTGTTGACGACCTCTTCCCCTACACCAAGGCTCCCAAGAAGTTATTGGACTCCAGTCCTTTGTCTGATGAGGACATCCGGGAGCTCGATGTCCTCCAACTGAGTGCCTTCAAGTGCGCCTCATTGATGCCGAGCCTGGTTTCTCTAAAGAAAAGGTATACAAACTTGGTTGAGGAGCATCGTCAGTTGGAAGAAGAACTTGTTTCTTCTCGTGACGAGTTAACTACTGCCTCAGGAGAACTTTCCAAGGTCCGTGGTGAGCTCGAGGTGCTGAAGGAGCAGTCTCTCTCTCTTCAGGCTTCTCGGGATGCTGCTTTAGCCGAGGCTGTAAAGGTTCAGGAAAATACCGCTTCCTTGGCACAAGAACTTGCTGATCTGAAGGTCCTTTATGAGAAATCTCAGAAGGACTCTGAGGATGCCAAGAAAGAGGTAGCCGAGCTCCAAGAAGTGGTGGAATCAGCGGCGGAGGAGGCTTTCTCCAACGCTTTAGAGCAGGTTCAATGCTTGAACCCGGGAACTTCTCTAATCCTGGAGGGAGTTCACTACCGGGCCTTTGTTGAAGATAATAAATTGATTCCATACACCGAGGCCGGGGAGGAGGGCGCTTAATTTTGAAGGGCCGGGATGCCGGTTTCTCTTGTAATTTTTTTTTATTATCTTTATTATTGTATTTCAAAACAATTTGCAGTTCCCTGCTTTTAAATATCATCGACTATCTTCGGATTTTATTCTCGCGTTTATGTCAATTGTTATCGTCGTATCTTAGTTTCACACGACCAAGTTTTTATTGTATTTCGGCCCACGGATTACGTTACCGGGGTCAATATCAGGTCTCAGATTTTTAGATGACCGAGAACTATAACATTCGTCGTCGTATAACTAATGGGATTGATTTCTAGTTTCCCAAAGTTATACCGAGGTGGATGTTATACTTCGGAACTCGGCTATTTAATAACCGAGGACCGCAATGGTCGACATATCATAACCACCTAACGGGACTGAATTTCAGTTTCCCTTGAATGAGTTATTCCGACCTGATCAGGGCCGGGATGATATGCGAACCATCAAGATATCGTATTGTGCGCACAATATGTAAACTCCTTCAAATAAGGATCAATATCGAATATTATTTCATGATCTTTTGAAGAATACATGAACATATATCAATTTATCATTTCACGATTTCTATAAAGAGAAATTCATGTAAACATATCTGCAACTCATGACCCCATACAATTGAACTTGTTAATCAAGCAAATACATGGTTGTTATTAAGAAATGCGAACATGGTCTCGGCCAGGGCTCTAGCTATAATATCTTCTCAATTTGTCGCAGTTCCAAGTTCGCAATATTCCCTTCCCTTCAAGGGTCTCCAAAGTATAAGCTCCTTGTCCGAGATTCTGGGTGATTCTGTATGGTCCTTCCCAATTGGGTGCTAGTTTTCCTTGTCGGACGTTCTTATTTCCGACGTCGGCTCTTCGTAGCACAAGATCTCCTTGTTCAAAGCTTCTTGGCTTTACTTTTTTATTAAATTTTCGTGTCGACATCTGCTTCATTTCTAATTCTAATTCCCGGTGATGAGCTATATCTCGGATATCTTCTATCATTTGTAATTCAGCAGCTATGGCGGCGTTATTATCTTCGGCATGGGTCATGTACTGTTTTCTCCATGAGGGCTGTTCGATCTCTATGGGGATCATTGCTTCGCACCTAGAAGCCATTCTGAAAGGGGTTTCTAAGGTAGTGGACTGGGCCGTGGTCCGATATGCCCACAACACGTAGTATAGCTGCTCGACCCAATTTGGTCCGGCTTTGTGCATTCGCTTCCTTAGCCCATCCAAAATGACTTTGTTTGCGGCTTCCACCTGTCCATTCGACTGAGGGTGTTCTACCGAAGAGAAATGATGCTTTATATGCAACCCACTCATCATCTGTTGAAATTTTTTATCAGTGAACTGTGTCCCGTTGTCCGTGACAACTTCTGCCGGGATCCCAAATCGCGCTATGATGTTTCACTCAAAGAATTTCTGGACCCGGGCTGAGGTGATTGTGGCTATGGGCTCGGCCTCTATCCACTTAGTAAAATAATCGACGGCCACTATCAGCCATCTCATTTGACCTTCTGTTGGTTTGAATGGGCCTAATAAGTCCATGCCCCATTTGTAGAAAGGCCATGGTGCCGTGATCGAAGTCAGCTCGGTCGGCGGGCTCCATAATATTTTCGCATGTCTCTGGCAACTGTCACATTTCCTTACGTGCTCAATAGCGTCTATTTTTATCGTAGGCCAAAAGTACCCGGCGAGGAGGACCTTCAATGCTAGTGCCCTGGCGCCCATATGTTGGCCGTTGATGCCTTCATGTATCTCTCTAAGCACGTATTCGGCTTGATATGAGTTCAGGCATAACAACATTGGTGTGTGAAAGCCCCTGCGGTATAATTCTCCATTCACAATGGAGTACATAGCGGCTTCCCTGATCAACTTTTTTGCTTCTATCTCGTCTTCCGGCAAAGTTCCTTGTTCCAGATAATCAATAATAGGCTTTCTCCATTCCGTGGCCAAGGCGATGATCATAACGCACGTCGGTTGAGCCACATCTTGTTGGATGACGGTCCTTTGGCTTCCCGCATCTTTTGTACTAGCCAGTTTCAATAATATATCTGCCCAGGTATTTTCCTCCCGGGGTATATGAGAGACGGTTATTTCTTCGAATTCGGCCATCATTTCCTTTGCTTTAGCCAAGTATTTGGCTAGCAGAGGTCCTTTGACTTGATATCTTCCTTCTATTTGTGCCGAGACTAGTTGCGAGTCAGTGAAAACTTTGACTTTTAATGCCCCCTGCTCTCTGAGATATTTCAGACCGACGGTTAATGCTTCATACTCGGCTTGATTGTTAGATGTTGGGAAGTTAAGCCGTAGTGATTGTTCAAGTGACACTCCTTTGGGACTTTCGATGATGACCCCTGCTCCACTTCCCTTAGAGTTGGACGATCCGTCGACATATAACCTCCACGTCGGTATTTCCTGCGGGTTGGAGGATGTCGACGTCAATTCTTCGAGGAAGTCGGCTAATGCTTGAGCTTTGATTGCGTGCCGAGCTTCATACTTAATGTCGAATTCTGATAACTGGATGGCCCAGTTCATCATTCTCCCTGTGAGGTTGGGCTTATGCAACACCTGCCGAAGTGGCTGATTCGTCCTTACCACCACAGTGTGGCTTTGAAAATAAGGACGGAGTCTCTTTGCTGTTGTTAGGCGAGCGAAGGCTACCTTTTCCAGTTTTTGATATCGCAGTTCCAAGTTTTTTAGAGCTCGGCTCACAAAATAGACCGGTAGCTGGGATTTGTCAACTTCCCTGACCAATACAGCGCTCACGGCTTCTTCCCCAACCGAAAGGTACAATATCAGGGTTTCTCCGGGGTTCAGTTTTGAAAGTACTGGAGGTGATGCTAGGCATCTTTTAATTCCCAAGAATGTTGCTTCACATGCAGGAGTCCACCCAATAATGGCTTCCTTTCTCAGTAATTTGAAGAAAGGAAGAGCCTTCTCTGCCGACCTCGGAAGAAAACGAGTTAATGCCGCCATCCGTCCTGTTAGCTGCTGTACTTCATGTTTGTTGGTCGGGAACTCCATGTCCAGGATAGCTTTACACTTATCTGGATTTGCTTCTATCCCTCTGTACGTGAGCATGAATCCTAGGAATTTTCCTGCTTTCACCCCAAAAGCACACTTCGTCAGATTCAGGAGAATATCGTGTTGTCTCAACTTCTGGAATGTTTCTTCCAGATCTCGGATATGATCTCCCTCGATAGGTGTCTTGGTGATCATGTCGTCAATGTAAACCTCTACGTTTCGTCCGAGTTGATCAGCGAATACTTTATTCATCATCCTTTGGTAGGTAGCCCCGGCATTTTTCAATCCGAAAGGCATGACGTTGTAGCAGTAATTGGCGTTCACACCTCAGAACGCTGTCTTATCTCGATCTTTCGGGTACTTCGGTATTTGATTATACCCAGAATAAGCGTCCTTGAATGATAACAGTTGGAATCCGGCTGAGCTGTCCACTAGTTGGTCGATGTTCGGCATCAGATATGAATCTTTGGGACATACTTTATTTAAGTCGGTGAAATCGACGCATACTCTCCATTTCCCGTTGGATTTCTTTACCATCACGACATTGGAAAGCCATGTGGTGTATTGTATCTCTTTTATGAAGCCGGCTTCCAACAGTTCCTTGATGTGTTTCTCCAGGGCTTGTCTTCTCTCTGGACCGAGTTTCCGATTCTTCTGCTCTATCGGTTTGGAGCCGGGATACACAGACAATTTGTGGCAGCAAAAGGTTGGATTGATTCCGGGTATCTCGGAAGCCTTCCAAGCAAACACATCCTGGTTCTTTTTTATGCATTCTAGCAATCTGCTCCTCGTCTCAGGATTGTTTTGCTTGCCTATCTTGGTGATCTTTTCTGAGGAATCTCTAATCTGAACTTCCTCTAGTTCGTCCAGTGGTTCCGACCTCCATTCTTCATCTCTTACATCCAGTTCTACCAGGTTGATTGGTTGCCCAGATGGTCGTTCTTCCACCTTATGTCTTGCTGGATCCCCTTTCCTTATCCGGGGTGGAGAGGAGGGGCTCCCATTGTTTTCTTTGACAGTATTATAGTAACATTGCCTGGATTCCTTCTGATCGCCACATATTGTAATGACTTGGCCGAGGTTTCCTATCATCTTCATCTTTTGATGCTTCGTGGATATCATAATGTCCCATTTATGAAGAGTTGGCCTGCCCAATATGATATTGTATGGTGAAGGGAACTCGGCAACGGTGAAAGTAACCCTTTCTGACTTGAAGCCTTCCTTTGTCCCCAACGTCAGCTGAAGATCTATCACACCCTTCAAACCAGTGCCTTCTCCATTGAAGCCGTACAACATGGTTTGACACGGCTTCAAGTTTTCTTCCTTCAGATTCATCTTTTTAAATGCACTTAAAGTGATGATGTCGGCCGAGCTACCGTTGTCAACGAAAATTCTTCTGACCCAGAAGTTGGCCACGGTTCCCGTTATGATTAGGCCATCCTCGTGACCGGGCACCACTCCTATCATGTCTTCTTCAGTGAAATAAATTAGCGGGGGATTACTCTTCTTGGTATTTTTCTTGAAACTCGGTTGAGCTTTTATTGATATTACTTCTTTCAGGTCAAGGGCCCTTTCAGCCATAATCTCTGAAGGGGTCATTCTATTGTAATCTTTACTTATACGGATACCCCTCCTACGGGTCAAAGACCCAGAATGGGGCTTCCTCGAAGTCCCTGAAACCCCAGAACGAGCCCGTAACAGATCTTCTTTCTTTTCTTCCTCTGAAAGAGGAAAGCCCCAAAACCAAAAAGCAGACTTGGGAGGAACATGCTTTCAAACGAAAGCTTCCTCCTTAGGAGTAATATCCATGGCAAAAGAAAAAAAAGGGGGGGGAAGGAAGGAATGACAGAAACTTAAAAGGAAGAAAGGATGAACAGGAAGAAGAAGAGTAATCTATGGAAAGATATGCAGAAAGCCCAGAACTAATAAATCAATACAAGAGATTACAGTAAATATAGAAATAGTAAGTACCTGGAAAAATGAAAGTTTTAGAAGGGTGTTGAAGACGAAAAGATGGTAACTTGAAAGCAATAGATCCAAGGCAAGGAGAAAATGAAGAATGAAAGGAAGTGGGAGAATAAAAGGAATTAAAATAAGAGTAACCGCCAAAAACCAACATATGAAAAGTTTTTTGAAAAAAGTAACTCCCAGATGCGAAGGGTCATGAAGGGCAAAAAGGACTTTTTCATGAGAAGTAAGGGGGCAAAAAACGGAAGAAGATTAAAAGGTTATGATTACAAATTTAAAAAGCTGTCAACACATTAAATGCGAGGAGAAGGCGAAAAGACATCCAGAAGACATGAAGAGACAGAAAAAACCATTCGTGGAACAATCTGGAGTCTCCCGAGGTCATGACACAAGGAGGACATCTCGGTCGATAAAATCGGAGCATTGCAAAAAACAAAACCGAGGTCCGAGGTCCCGACGCTCGAAGGACATCTTGGCCAATAAAACCAGAACTTGGTCCGTTGCTGAGAAAAACAAAACCGAGATCCCGACACCAAAAGACCACCTCGGCCAATAAAACCAAGAACTTGGATACATCATAACAAAGCCGTGATTCATTCACCTCGGCCACAACGACCGACGAGAAATTCATTCACCTCGGCTATGACAACCAACAAGAGCAACTCACTAACCCCAAAAAAGTACAAGCGCTTAATGCAGCTCGGCAGATCAGAGTGCTAATCAACCGAGCTGGGGGGGCATCTGTTCCGGAAATACCGAGATACCGAGGTAAAAGATAAGGGAATCTATCTAATCAATTCAAATATTCAAAACTCTCTGATATCTTATCTACAAGGTACGTGATAATTCCTATTTAAATTAAGATAATTGTTCATTATCATCTGCTATTATCTTTTTAATAGATTATCTACAAGCCATGGCCCAAGGCCCATAATTCACAATATAAATACAACCCCCCAGGTAGTCACAAGGTACACTTTTCTGACTCTCTCTTTTCAATACACACCTTGCACACACCCCACGTCCAGATTGTGGTGTTTCTCCCTGCAAGCAAGTGTGATCTTCTTCCCTGAGGTGTTCTTCAACCATAGACATCTTCAGGAGAGAGAGAGTTTGATCCCATAGTAAAATTCCGACAATTCTCTGTTGGAAACACATCCGTTCTTCCTAAACGGAACACAAATATCCTTTTATATGTTTTAACCTTCTTCAAATTTTTGGAAACACTTGTTGGGTATCACGGACCCTCAAATATCAAATTGAATGCGGAAGCGGAAACAAAAATCAAAAGGGAGAGAGAGAGACAATCAGAATTTGTTTTACGTGAGAAAACCTTACTCAATGTGAGAAAAGGAAAAACTCATGGGACCTAGTCCAGTATCAAAATCCACTATAACAGAGAACGGTTACAATAAATCAAACACACACCAATGTGGTGGTACACTCAACCTCTCCAACAATGATGGTCACTCAAACGCTCACAGTGTTTCACTCTAAGCTCTCAAATATGCAAGCACTATGGCTTGCTCAAATATAACTCTCAAGACTGTCACTTGAGGCTCTCAAATTTCTGTGTGTCTTGCCTCCACCCTTACTCATCTATTTATAGGATGAATTAGGTTTACAATGGGTTGGGCCTAAGCCATCAAATAAAAACAGAATCAAATAAAAACAGCAAGTATCAATCAAGTAAAAACGGAAAGTATCAATCAACTAAAAACAGAAATTATCCAACAAATCTCCCCCTTCCGTTTTTCCAATGCGACTGAGGTCTTCAACTTCAACAACCCGGTCTTCTCACCTCGGCTACATCATGCCGAGTTCCTCAGCCCGGCTCCTTCACAGCAATCTTGAAACCTCATTGCTGGTACCGGCTTCGTCATCATGTCAGACCAATTCTGACTGATGTGCACCTTCCCAAGTGTGAGCTTCCCATCCTCCACTGCATCTCGTATCCAGTGATACCTCACATCAATGTGCTTGGTGCGGGACTGATACATCGAGTTCTTCGCAAGATGAATTGCGCTCTGGTTGTCACACATCAACTCATACTTTTCTTGGTTATGCCCGAGTTCCATGAGGAACTTCTTCATCCACAGCATCTCCTTGCTTGCCTCGGTCACGGCAATGTACTCGGCTTCGGTCGTTGAAAGTGCCACACACTTCTGCAATTTTGATTGCCAAGAGACTGTTCCTCCAGCAAATCTTATCAAATATCCAGTCGTCGACTTCCTCGAGTGGGGATCTCCCCCCAAATCAGCATCCGAGTAGCCTTGCAGCTTGGCTTCACCTTCTCCAAATCGGAGACAGAAATCAGATGTACCTTTCAAGTATCTGAAGATCCACTTCACTGCTTCCCAGTGCTCTCTGCCTGGATTCGAAAGAAACCGGCTCACCACACCAACTGCATACGCCAGGTCGGGTCTAGTGCAAACCATTGCATACATCAAGCTTCCGACGGCAGATTGGTACGGAATCTTCAGCATCTCGTCTTTGTCTTCATCAGACTTCGGACACTGCTTCTTACTCAACTTCATGTGTCCGACCAAGGGGGTGCTAACTGTCTTGGCTTTGTCCATGCTAAATCTCTTCAATATCTTCTCAACATACTTCTCTTGACTTAGCCACAGTAGCTTCTTCGTTCTGTCCCGGATGATCTTCATTCCGAGAATCTGCATTGCAGGGCCAAGGTCCTTCATAGCGAAGGATGAGCTCAATGCCTTCTTCAATCCGGCAATCTTCATCTTGTCTTGCCCTACAATCAGCATGTCGTCAACATATAACAGAAGGATCAGAAAGTCTTCGTTCTCATACCTCTTCACAAATACGCAGTGGTCAGCTTCCGTCTTCATGAACTTGTGCTCTGTCATGAAGGAATCAAACTTTCTGTACCATTGTCGAGGTGCTTGCTTTAAGCCATAGAGACTCTTCTTCAACCGGCATACCATGCCGTCGCATCCTGGAGCTCGGAACCCTTCAGGTTGCTCTATATATATCTCCTCCTCCAGCTCATCGTGAAGGAATGCGGTCTTCACATCCGTCTGTTCTACCTCAAGATCCATTGTAGCTGCCATGGCTAACACAGTTCGGATCGAGGTCATCTTCACAACAGGAGAGAAGATTTCTTCAAAATCAACTCCTTTCTTCTGATTGCAGCCTTTCACTACAATCCGGGCTTTGTATCTCGGCTTCTGCCCGTTCTCTTCCTGTTTGATCTTGTATACCCACTTGTTCTTCAG
>PYAF01005323.1:37434-51872 GCA_007407185.1 Glycine tomentella | reverse complement strand
GGTCAAAATATCTTTACTAACTTTATTTTCATTGGCTAATGAGTTGAAATTTTACCACTCCTTGTCTCCTTGCCTCATCTTCATGTGTACTCTTCATATGGAGACATCCCTTTTTTGCTTTTCTATCTTATATCCACAGCCAAGGCTTATTTTTAGAGCCAAATGTACAAAATTTGCCTTTAATTACATGTAATGGCAAAATTCTATTTTATTATTGGTCCATATTGATTTTAATTATTAAAATCACTAAACTAACTTATCTAGGCAACCTATTTCTCCCATAATTAAGAGAAAACTCCATAGATTATATTTACACTTTTCTTATTATTTTCTGATACCTGAGGTTGTCTAGATTGAACTCTTTTCAAGATATTTTCCAAAATTCCTAAAAATCACAGTTTATGATTCTCTGTCACCTACCATGTTGATAATTTGTTGTCTAAGAGTATTTTATCCCATCCTCAGGTTTCCACAAATTTCTAAGGTCCTCTGGTCCTTGTTTGACCTAAAGGGTATTTTGGTAATTTTACCCCTCACCCTAGGGTAAAATCGTCATTTTCAAAAATGTTCAGGGAAACTCTGTAATTGTCACCCTAAGGGTATTCTAATCATTTTTTAAACATCCCATAGTATTTATAAAATTTCCTCCTTCATATTTCTTACTAAAATGCCTAGGGGCAATTTGGTCATTTATAAAATGTCCAAGGATATTTTCGTCATTTCCCCTAAATCCTTCTGTACTGTCTCTAGTTAACATTTTACCCCAATAATTGACTGTGATTCCAAAATTTTGGGGTGTTACACAAATGAAGTAAGAAGATCAAGAAAACATGCACTGATCCATGAGTATGAGATGTTCAAGATGAACACCACAGAAAGCATTTCTCAGCTTCAAACAAGATTCACTCATATAGTCAATCATCTTTTTGGTCTTGGGAAGATCTTTGATGCTGAAGAGTTAAACATCAAAATCTTGAAGTGTTTCACAAGACCGTGGCAACCAAAGGTGACAACAATCAAGGAATCAAAAGATCTATCCAAAATGTCCATGGCTGCACTATTTGGTAAGCTACTTGAGTATGAACTTGAAATGTCTCAACTAACCAATGCTGAAGATGCAGAGAAGAAAAACAAAAGCATAGCTTTAAAAGTTGCATCATCAAAGGTTGAAAAAGTGGAAGACTCAAGTGAAGAAGATGAAAAGGACAACATGAACTTAATTGTCAAAATGTTCAGCAAGTTCTTGAGAAGAAACGAGAACAAAAAGTTCACAAAGAACGACAACCACAACAAAAGAAATGACAATAATTTCACTTGCTTTGAATGTGGAAAACCTGGCCACACCAAATCAGAATATTCTATCTTTTTGAAAAAGCAACAAGGTGAAAACAATATGAAGAAGGAAGGGAAATCTAAAAAGAGCCTACATAACTTGGGAAGATAATGAGTCTACAACTTCAGAATCCTTAACTGAAAATGAGGAAGCAAATATGTGTCTTACTTCCACAATCAATGAAGATGATAATGATCTCTCAATTGTTGGAATTGAGGTAAATTCTGAACTTGAACAAGTTATTGATGCTTTCCAAGAAATGCATGAAGAGGCCCATAAACTTGCAAAATCCAATAATAAGCTCAAAGGAAATCTTAGATGGCATGTTGCAAAAATTATAGAATTGCAAACTTAAATTTGCAACTAGAAAGAAGAAAATGAAAAACTTGTTTCAAGTTACAAATTGAATGGATGTGTGTGTGCTTCTTCTTCTACCAATGTTAACAAATACAATTTGTTGCAAAAGGATTTTGATGATTATAAAAGAAGTCAAGGAGAAAAATATATGTTACTCTTATCCAAGAATAGTGATTTAATTGATCTTTTGAGAAAGCTTTACAAAGGCAAATGCAACTTAACTGAAATTTATTGAGTGTGCAAAAATATGATGGAGATTCTTCTGGTTTGGGTTACAAACAAGGCTCAAAATCTTTTGGAAAAACTGAATTTGTACCACTAAAACAGAAGAATCAAAAGAAGTTCAAAAACTCAAAGATCAATCAAAATGCTTACTTGAGAAAATCATCAAAATCTGTAACATGCAACTATTGTATGATGAAATAACATATATCTTATAAATGCTATGCTAGGAGATTCTATGTGGCTGATGGAGATTGTATTTGGGTGCAAAAGAAGAACAAAGTAGCTAACCCCTATGGACCCAATCTCAATTGATTACCTTCCTCTATAAATTGATTTGAATTTTGCAGGTATGTCTAAGAGCTAGATCCTCATTATGATATCTGTTGCGAACACGGCAAGTGCACCGCTCGTTTCAAGTAATATTGTGAGTAAGTAAAGTATCGTCTCCACAGGGATTGGTATGAAATTCACAGTAATTCTAGGTCTAAGCAATTGGAAGTAAAAAGAAAGAATTTGTGAAAGAATTTGGTTGTTGTTTGAATATTGCAATTAAAGACAGAAATTAAAGAGATTAAATTTTAGTAAATTGAGTTGTTACCAATGGAAAGAATAATTGTAGTCAAGACGCAATCCCCTCTATTCCTTACCTCTTTCACTTAACTGGTTATCAAGTTTGATTACTCAAATGACATATCTCCCCAAATTTAGTTAACCCTAATTCCTTAGCAATTTAACCCTTTAACCTGAATCGAAAATCCTAATTCCTTAGCGATCCCTATCAAACTAAGCATTAAAAAGAATATATCATAAGGTTTGCTTGTTTCTGATTGTTCAGAGAATAAATCTTTTCTAGTTTAGTTAACCCCTAATCCCTTAGAGAATTATCCCTTTAACTTGAATCGAAAACCTAATCCCTTAGTGAATTCTATCAAGTTAAGCATTTCAAAGAATATATTGTAAAGTTCTGCAGTCATGCATAGCAACTGTTATTCTAATCGGGTCAGAAATTAGAATCTCAATATCCCTATTGCAAATCCTAACTCTTAGCACTTAATTAGAGTGATCAATTCCAAATAAGAATAAGACAAATAAGAACAGAATAGAATAAAACAATCAAAACATTCTTATTCAATACCAGTCAAGTTACAGAGGAGTTCACATCGGTTCTTGGCCTAACCACAATACAGAGTTTAGCCTGACATAGGCTTCAAAGACACCAAAGCTGTTGAATAATACATGATTTTGCTGCAACCCTAGCCTTGATTCTTGATTTTCAATGGTTTAGAATGATGTTTACAATGTGTAAAAGATTGTGTGGAGGTGTCCAGTGGTGTTGAGTATCCTTTTCTTCAGTCCAGAAGCCTTTATTTTATAGATTGGTTTAATTAGAGTGACAAAGCCCCTGTTCTGTGCCAATTTCGAACTCAATCTTTTTAAATCAGGAAACTACGTCTTCATGGCACTGATGGCATGAGATCCCACGCTAATCGCGCGGGTTGCACGAATAGAAACTGCCTCCAGACCTTGTGGCGCGGATCGCGCGAATTGTGGCGCGGATAGCGCGGGACTTTCAACTCAATGGCGCTGGTAGCATGGCTTCCACGCGGATCGCGTGGAGTCTTCGAGATGGGGCTTGGCATTTTGCTTGTGGCGTGGCTCGCGCGGGATATGGCGCGATCCGCGCGAGACCTTCAACTGGCTTTTCTTCTTCTTTTGGCTTGAATCTCCTCTTTTTGGTCCTGAAAACACACTTTGGTAATAAAATGAGATATAATAAAATATAAATGGCAAACTAACTTATTCTAATCTAATTCCTAATGATTTAATAGAAATATAACCTAAAACTAGCCTAAAACTAAGATGTGTTTGCAACACATCAATATCTTGATAGTGGATGCTCTAGACATATGACTGATGACATGTCAATGCTTACAAATCTAACTCTCAAAGATGGAGGATTTGTCACCTATGGAGATAACAACAAAGGGAAGATCATTAGAGAAGGCAACATAGGAGATAGCTTCAAAACCAAAATCAGAAATGTTCTTTATGTGGAAGGGCTAAAGCACAATCTCCTAAGTATAAGCCAACTCTATGATAAAGGGTTAAAAGTGTCATTCAATGAGAATTGCTGCATGATATGTGATGGACAAAGTGGTGAGGTGATTCACATAGGTAAAAGAAAAGGTATACTTACTCTCCATAGATCATGCATTCTTTCACAACACTTCTTGCCTAATAAGCAAAATTGATGAATCTTGGCTATGGCATAGAAGGGCAAGTCACATTAACATGCATCATATGAACAAGCTAATTAAAAAGGATTTAGTCATTGGTTACCCAAACTCAAGTTTGAAAAAGACAAATTATGTGATGCTTGTCAAAAGGGGAAACAAACTAAAAATTCTTTTCAAAGTAAAAACATTGTTTCCACCTAAAGACCCCTTGAATTTATTCACATAGATTTGTTTGGTCCTTCTAGAACTATGAGTTTAGGAGGCAATTACTATGGGCTTGTCATTGTAGATGATTATTCTAGATTCACTTGGACTCTATTTTTGAAATCCAAGAGTGATGCTTTCAATGCTTTTAGAAAACTGGCCAAACTTGGCTCAAAATGAAAAGGGAAGCAAAATGATCTCAATAAGAAGTGATCATGGTGGAGAATTCCAAAATGAACATTTGGAAAAATTATGTGAAGAAAATGGAATTAACCACAATTTTTCAGCTCTAAGAACACCTCAACAAAATGATGTTGTGGAGAGGAAAAATAGATCCCCATGAAGATGGTGAAAGAACTCTTCTTAATGAGACAAATTTGCCAAAATATTTTTGGGCTGATGCTGTAAGTACAGTTTGCTACACTTTGAATAGATTGTTAATAAGGCCTATTTTAAAGAAAACTCCTTATGAACTATACAAAGGTAGAAAACCAAACATTTCTCATTTGAGAGCATTTGGCTATAAGTGTTTTGTTTTAAACAATGGCAAAGAATCACTTGGAAAATTTGATGCTAAAGCTGATGAAGCAATTTTCCTAGGATATTCATTACATAGCAAAGCATATAGAGTTTTCAATAAAAGAACCATGTGCATGGAAGAATCTGTACATGTGATTTGTGATGAGTCTAATCCCTCAAAGGAGGAAAAGAAGTGTGGTGTAGATGCAGGTCCTTTGGAGGAATTTATTCAGCTCAATGATTCTATGAATAAGGAGAAAGAAGAACCAGGTGTTGAAACAAAAACATCAACACCAGTCCAAGAGCCAAAAGATTGGAGAACTACAAAAGATCTCTCACTTGACAATATCATTGGTGAAGTATCAAAGGGAGAATATACTAGATCTTCTTTGAGAAATCTCTGTTGTAATATGGCTTTTGTTTCTCAAATAGAACCTAAGAACATTGATCATGCCTTAATTGATGAACATTGGATGCATGCCATGCATGATGAATTAAATCAGTTTAACAGAAATGAAGTTTGGAAACTTGTTCCTAGACCTTCCTCTCTCAAACCTATTGGCACCAAATGAGTTTTCAGAAACAAACTTGATGAGAGTGGAATCATAGTCAGAAATAAAGCTAGATTGGTTGCAAAAGGTTACAACCAAGAAGAAGGCATTGACTATGATGAAACCTTTGCTCCAGTTGCAAGATAGGAAGCCATTAGGTTATTGCTTGCATATGCATGTTTAATGGATTTTAAACTTTTTCAAATGGATGTTAAAAGTGCCTTTTTAAATTGATATATTGAGGAGGATATATATGTGGAGCAACCTCCTGGATTTACTGATTTTAAACATCCAAACTATGTTTTTTAACTTAAAAATGCCCTTTATGGTTTAAAGCATGGTATGAAAGATTAAGTAAATTTCTGCTTGAACAATCTTTCACAAGAGGACATGTTGATAAAAGCTTGTTCATCAAAAGGAAAAAGAATGATATCTTATTGGTTCAAGTATATGTTGATGATATAATTTTTGGTTAAACTAACCATTTGCTGTGCAAAGAATTTTCTACCTCTATGCAGAAAGAATTTGAAATGTCAATGATGGGAGAATTAACATTCTTTCTTGGACTTCAAGTGAAGCAAATGAAGAATGGAACATTTTTAAATCAAGCCAAGTATTGCCTTAAAGTGATCAAAAAGTTTGGAATGGATAAAAACAAAGATTTTGCAACTCCAATGGCAACATCAACCTATCTTGATTCAGATGAAAAAGGAAAGAAGGTTGATGAGTCAAAATTTAGAGGAATGATTGGATCCTTATTGTATTTGACAGCTAGCAGACCAGGCATAATGCTAAGTGTGTGCTTGTGTGCAAGGTATCTAGCAAATCCTAAAGAATCACACCTCACAGCAGTCAAAAGGATTCTCAAATATCTCAAGTCAACACCAAAAGTTCGTCTTTGGTATCCTAAAGGTGCATCAATTAATATTGTTGGTTACTCTGATTCTGACATTGGAGGATGCAAGCTGGATAGAAAAAGCACTAGTGGAACTTGTCATTTACTTGGAAGTTCATTGATCTCATGGCATTGCAAGAAACAATCATGTGTTGCTTTATCAACTGCTAAAGCTGAATATATCTCAGCTGGAAGCTGTTGTGGACAAAGCATATGACTAAAGCAACAATTACAAGATTTTTGGTGTAGAATTGAAAGAAATACATCTGCTATGTGACAACACAAGTGCTATCAACATTTCAAAGAATCCAATAATGCATTCAAGGACCCAACACATAGAGATAAGGCATCATTTCCTTAGAGATCATGTCCAAAAAGGTAATATCAAAATTGATTTCATTGACACTCATAATCAATTGGCTGACATATTTACTAAACCATTGGCTAAAGATATATTCTATGCTCTTAGAAACATGCTAGGTATCTTGGATGAATCTAATCTCTATTAGCATGATTGTTATATGTCTATCTATGTGAAATGATTTCTTATTTGATCCATCATCACATGTGCTTTCAATTTCCAAGTTATGTTGCATAAACATTGTTCATTCTAATATTTGCTATGTAATAATCGATTAGAGCACAAATTAATCGATTAAAAGCACTTAAAACATGACTTAGAATGAAATCTTGGCTTATGTAATCAATTACACAAGCAGAATAACTAATTATTCTTCATAGAAAAACAATTCCAGAAAATGAATTTTTCTGTAATAATCGATTAAGCCTCGGATTAATCGATTACACTGGGCAAAAATCCTTTTACAAAACTTAAATTCACTGGAATAATCGATTACAGTGAATGGTAATTGATTAAATTACTTAGAATCAATTTTAAATTTCAAAACTCTCTGGAATAATTGATTACATGTTGAATTAATTGATTACACAAGCTTCAATTTGTCTCTGAAATTCAAATCTCTATGGAATAATCGATTAAATCAGTAAACTAATCGATTACACTTCATCTTCTAAAATTGGATTTCACAGAAATAATCGATTACATTACGAATTAATCGATTACAGTCTCTACAAAAACTGATTTTGTCTATGAATTAATCGATTACAGAAGGATTTAATAGATTATTCATGGACTTACTACACCATTTGTCATATTTTCTTGGAAATTGTAACTTCCCAACTGCAACCTAATTCAAATTTGAATCTTCTGCAGTGGTTTAATTCGTACTAACTGCTCCTAATTTCAAATTTTAAATCCTTGGAGCCTAAAAACCTCTATAAATATAGCCCATTGTTGAAGGAAGAAATCACACCAATTCTCTTCCTCATCTTTCAAACACTACTGTGTTTTCTTCTTTCTGAGTTCAGAAACACTACCCAGAAAGTTTATCTTTTCTTATTGAGTCATGTCTACCTCTGAGAGAGTCAAAACCTCCAAAAAAAAGGCTGGTGAAACCTCTAACCCTGTTGTTAATAGGTTAGATCATTGGTTCCCTGCTGAGAAAGATAAGATGACCTACCTCCAATTCAATGCCACTAAATTAGTTTGTCCTCCCAAACACCTTGAACTAGACTGGTTCATAAGGGAAGGCTTTCAATTCCCTGCTTTTCTTGAAACCCAAGGGTTAAAAAAATTTGCGGAGATGAAGGGTACATTTTACCCTACGTTAGTAAAGGTGTTTTACACTTGTGCTAAAGCTTCCATGGATGGGATTCTTAGGTCCCAAGTGAATGGAGTTGCCATGGAAATAACTCTAGAGGTCTGGGAAGCAGTGGCTGGAATTTTCTTTGAAGGGGAAAGGAAATTTAAAGAAGAGACTGAGGGGTACAATAGAGTGGAGACCTATAGGGGGATTCTTATTGATCCCCAAATGAGGCTGAAGCTTAGGCTCAGCACTGGCCCTATGACATGTGAAGACTGACTCCTCCACTATATAATCACTTACATCCTTACTCCCAGAGCCACAAACCATGCCCAAGCCACTGATGATGACCTACAACTTGTGTATGGTCTCAAGAATTTAATTCAGATGAATTGGATTCTTATTCTTGAGGAGATAATGCTTAAGTATAAAAGGTTAATGAATTAGCCATTTCCCTATGCTGTACTTGTTTCAAGATTTATTGATTATTTCAATATAGATGTCTCTAATGAGGTTGTGGACAACACCAACTCAAGCAACAACCTTATCAAGGAGAAACATCTCACAAAACTAGGGATGGTTAAATCGCCTCAAGGATGGCAAATGGCTGGCCAACAAGTTCTTGTTGTTGCTGCTGCTGGAGTTGAAGAGGATGGTGATGAAGATGCTTAAGAAGAAGGCCCTGCACAACCATCTTGTGGTCCATTTGAATCTCTTATGATTCAAAAGATGGATGGCCAATTGTCCCTTCATCATGAGCACAGGGCTGAGACCAATTCAGCCTTAGAGGAAATAAAAACTAGGCTAGAAAGCATAGAAACTAAGCTAATGTTTGATGGTTCTGAATCCTTTTAGGATTTCTATGTTTTTTCTTTCTAATTTCTTTAAAATGCTTTGTATTTTCCTTTTTCTGTTTGTTTTTTTTTTCTATTATCTTTTATGTTTTTTTTGTAATGTATTGTGCCTCCCCATGATTAATGAAAATTTCTAAGTTTCTCCTTCTCATTATCCACTGTGCTATGTCTTTGACTTTGATAAGCCAAATAAGGGGAGAAATATTGATTGATATAGACAAGACAATGTTAGTGTAACACCCCGTAGGCCTCCGACGTGTTATCATTAATAATATCAGTTTAGCGCTTAAAACATAATTTCAAACCTCAGCGGAAGCACAAAATCGCTTTTCTTGATTCATTATGTATGGAATAAAACATATAACAAACAACTCACAAACAAGACATATCTTTCACACCCCTGCTGATCCAGTTTTTCATAACATACATCATAAAGACAGATAGCTAAAAGACTTAGGCAGATTATCAAATATACAACATTTATACTTAGGAGGAAAGTCTCATAAACATATCAGAATTAGTTTTGTACAAACATATACATCACAGTTCACACCACATCATGGTCATACAAAAGAATATCTGCCCTCACCAAGGGTATACAGAACTATACATGTATCAGGTGTACACATACACCATCCCTTATCAAGGGTACAAAATATAATCAAAACAAATCTGAGCCTTCAAGCTCCATCTGCTGCTTCTCAGTCAAGCAGAAACGTCTCTACTCGGGCCTCCTGTCCTGAGACTGCTCTCTTCGTCCAGAAGAGTCACCTGAAATCATAAATCCCCACACAGGGTGAGATAACACATCTCAGTAAGCTTAGGGTCCATGGAGGAATCTCCTCCACCCTGGCCCACTTCAATAACATATACATCAGTTATCACAAGCAATTGGCCCACTGGCCTGGCCCTCTAGCCCTCATAACAATATAAGCATACCATACAAACATGGCGGAGCTACCTCAACGCCTATATCAGTGGGAGTCCGAAACTTACACCTGTGACATCCCATTGGGTGCTAACCCTTCGCATGGATGCACAATATATGGTACCTCCGAGAATAGAAGGAGCTACCTCGACTTCTATTCTCCTGGCCTGTGGGAACCAATTCCCTGGGAGCTACCTCAACCATGAGCCAGCCATGCTAGGAGGAAACCACCATCTCCTAGGGAGGTCCATATCTATCTATTGGCCAACAGATCTATCACAGTCATATCACATCACAAATCAAGCACAAATGCATACATATATCATTATGAGGATGCAACTACCAATACATGCATCATGAAATGACCACCACTCCCCCGGAGTGTGGTGTGGCACACAAGATGAGAATTCATCCCCAGGGACACTGAAGTTACCTGGCAAGGTCTCAGCCTGCAGTCCTGTCCCTGCTCTGTGGCTCCCGCCACCAACAGTCTCAAAATCAAGCCTTAATCAAGGCATGTGGAGTCTCATATCAAAATCAAGCCAAAAAGGCATTCAATCACAGATCATAACATATCAGAATTCCCCTAACCTAGGGTTCAATCAAGTCAAGCCATCACTAGGCTTCTCGCTCAGACCTTTCAAGGTCCATCATGGCTGCATACAAAGCATCGGAGTCATCACAGACTCAATGCACAGCATCTACCAGAGCATAGTCTCATAGCAGCCTCAAGGTTCAAAATCACTGGAACAACCTAAACCTTAATCAAGGCATCATTCCACTAGCCTCTCAGGCTCAACACAAGCATAAGCAAGGCTCTGGCATGGCTCCAAAACCACAAGTGACTTATCACACAAGCCACACATACAAGCCACAGAGCCAAGATTCAAAGTTATCCAAATCAAAAATTGAAAGCTAATCCTTCATCTATACATCGCTCTAAACAAGTTTCTCTACTGGACCCTGGGCTAATTCTAGCCCCGGCTCAAATGGGTCACTATTCATGGAAACCCCCAGAATCAAAATTAAACGGAGAAACTTAACTCCCTTACCTCAGTGGCAACCAGAAAGACTTCAAGACAGCTTCCTCAATCTCTGTTGTCCTTCCCAAGCCGTGGGTCCTCACCACTCTCAAGTTCTCTGAGCTTTTCCTTGAGAATCCAATTCTCACTCACAAGGGGTTTTCAAGAGAGCAAATGAAGGATTGTAGCTTTCAAAGGTATCTCTCAAGCTAAAAGGCTATAGAAAGGTGTTTAGGCCAAGATATAGGGTCCCAAAAAGCTTGGAACAACCATTAATGGAGGTTGGAGGTCCAAGGAGGAAGAAGAAGGTTTTTCCCCTCCAATTTCGCGTTTGACCCTATATATACTCAGCCTGCCCGAGGTCTGGCACGATCAGCGCTAGCTCCGGCGCCATCCGCGCCACAATGGCGGTGATCTGGCGCCATCAACACCAACTCCCGCGCCTCCAGCGCCAATCTCCCTTGACCAAAAGACGCTATCCGCGCCACACCTGGCGCTGATCACGTGAAAAACCCAAGGAAATTGGGTTTCCACGGCACTTCTGACGCTACCAGCGCCAACCTCTCGACCCAGTGACGCTACTCGCGCCATAACCACGCCGTTAGCGTGAACTTGCCGATTGTGTAGCGCTACTCGTGCCATCCTGGCGCCACAGCCAGTGGGTCTGGCGCTATCAGCGCCAACCCTGGCGCGACTAGCGCCACGCCTAAAACCAGGTTTTTCTTGTTAAAGAATCCTGGTGTCATGAATGAGGGTCCTTACAGTTAGCTATGAGGAAGATGAAGATATGGAATCAAGAAGATTAAGAATGCAAGTTTTGATATTTTACATGCCCACTCAATTGATGGCATTTGTAATTTCTTACTTAAGCTTAGTTCAAGTGGATAAAGCCTCATAATCCTCACCAATCTTGACTGATTCATGCATTCATACATACATTTAATCATTTCAAATCATATGGTCATAAGCATTTAGATGTTAAGTCATAAAGGCAATTAGATTTTTATAAAAATTGTTTTACACTGTTTTAATCGATTAAATGCATGTGATTGGATATGTATATTGCCTTATGAAATTTTAATCGATTACCATTGATTCGTAATTGATTAAATAAGCCAAACATTGAAATGTATGTGCTATGTGATAATTGATTACATCACAGAATAATCAATTATTTGAGTTACTGCAACATTCACAAATACATTTTCATCTGGTTTAATCGATTACCAGATTATTGTAATCGATTAAATATGCATTGTTGAGTTTTACACATTGTCTGTGATAATCGATTATTTGGGAAATTAATCGATTATCTATGTATCAGGAATCACAGGTCATCTGGAATAATCGATTACAAGGTGACTTAATCGATTATTTTGTTCTTGACATTTTTTCCAGAATCCTGATGAACACTTTAATCGATTATCTAGTTAAAATAATCAATTACATTGACGAAATAATCGATTATAGTTAGTTAAGTCTATTTTTTTTTATAAATAGAACAACTTGCACTGAGTTGAAAAAAAGATATACTTTGTAAAGTTTTCGTATAAGCTCTGAGAAAATCACTTTCAAGAGTTCATAAAACAAAAAGGAAGAGGGAGATTACAAAATCAAAAAGTTTCTAATAGTCATGGAGTTTGTCATGTTATGAAGTCATTATCTACATGATGCAAAGTTTTGTTCAAGCTTTCTGATTAAAGAAGTCATCAAGAAAGATCATTTGCATACATTCTTAGTCTGGTTAGATCATTCATTTTATTGAATTCACTGAGGAATGAGAGGTGATATTTTCCTTGAACTATAAGCTTGATTATTGTTGATATTTGTGTTTGTTGTTGAATGTTCTTATAACAAATAGTAGTCATTAAAGCTTTATCTAGAAAGGTTTCTAGTGGGTAGAACGGAGAGGGGATAACTGGTTCTAGATCTTTTGAAAAGTCTATAGGTTTAGATTTTGAATTTTACCTAGGGAGGGTAAAAGAGAACTTTGTAAGCTTGTAAAGATATTATATTTGTTATAGTGGAACACTAATCAAGATTTGATTAGAGGAAAACTGGATCTGGCCTCTGGGGTTGAGAGGTGAACCAATATAAATCTTGTGTGTTTGAATATTTCAATTTATCTTCATATTGTTCTTGAAGTATTAAGTTTTTGTTCATATTGCAAGATTGGTAGCAGCACATGAGTGGTTTGATTGAATAAGGTGTAAGCATTTGTGAAGTTAAGGTGAAGACAAATTGTTTTCTTAATTGTTTTTAAAGATACGATCCTTCTTGAAAGTCTTCCGCTGTAGCAATTTTGAAAGGAATTTTAAAAACTCTGAGGTAAAACCAATTCACCCCCCTCTTGGTTATTTGCATAAGTGTTCATTATATTTTCAATTGGCACCAAGAGCTGGTTCTTGTAATTTGCTCAAGATCTTTTCAAAATCCTTGAAAATGAATGGTAATAAAATAACTTTCAAAAAGGGAGCCTTATTGAACAGACCACCTTTATTTGAAGGGGAACATTTGAACTTTTGGAATAACAGAATGCAAATCTTTATCCAATCAAATGATCCGGGGGTGCTTGGAATTGTATTGAGAAAGGTCCTTACATTCCAACCAAGATTGTTGATGGCAAAACAATACCAAAAGAATGGGATGAAATGTCAGAAATAGAAAAGAAAATGGTTCAATATGATATTAATGCAAAAAATATGATAATTTCTGCTTTATCTTCCGATGAATTTTTTAGGACTGTTAGGTGTAAGAGTGCCAAAGAAATGTGGGAATTATTTGAGGTTACACATGAAGAAAATGATGATGTGAGAAGATCTAGGAAGCACACTCTTATTCATGAATATGAAATGTTCAAGATGAGAGAGGATGAGAATATCTCACAGCTTCAAATAAGATTCACTCACATTGTGAATCACTTGCTTGAAATAGGAAAAACCTTTGATGTAGAGGAGCTGAACATCAAAATTCTCAAATGTCTAACAAGGGATTGGCAACCTAAAGTCACAGCCATAAAAGAATCAAAGGATCTATCACAAATGTCTATGGCAGCTATGTTTGGTAAGCTTTTAGAATATGAGTTTGAATAATCACAACTAACAAATGGTGAAGATGCAGATAAAAAGCACAAGAGCATTGCACTAAAGCTGCACCTTCAAAGATAGAAAAAGATGATAGTTCAAGTGAAGAAGAAACCATGATGAGAATATGAATCACATTGTAAGAAAGTTTTCCAAGTTTCTAAGGAAGAACAAGGGCAGAAAGCAACCATTTCAAAAGAAAAGAAATGACAACACCAACAAGAACAACAACTCCTCCTTAATCACTTGCTTTGAATGTGGAAAGCAAGGTCATATAAAATGAGATTGTCCCTCATTATCAAAGAAGCCATAAGTTGAGAAGAGATCTAGAAGGGAAGGGAAGCCTAGAAAGGCTTACATTGCTTGGGAGGTGATGTGTTGCAAACACATCTTGTTTTTAATATAGTTTTAGATTAGAATTTAGTTAAATGAGTAGTTAAATAGGTTAGAATTAGTTAAGTTTAGCATTTTAATTGTTTTAAAGCTAATTCAATACCAATTATGCATTTTTAGGTCAAAAGAGGAGGATTCAAGGCCAACGAAAGAAGAAAAGCAAAACTGGAGTC
>PYAF01005323.1:15441-31588 GCA_007407185.1 Glycine tomentella | reverse complement strand
CCATAGCAGCCAGTGATTATCAATCTCATCATGATAGATCTCCGATTCAAAGGAAAGGTATAATGGAGCTGGATACTCAGAATGCAATTCTAGCTCAGAACAAGCTCTTGACTCAACAAATAGAGGCCTTGACCAAACAAATAGGCCAACTTCCTCAACTAAATGGTGATTGCCAACAAGAAGAGCAAACTTATTATATGCAGAATCAGACCAGACCTCAACAGAACTTCCAAGGAAATTATCAAGGCTACAGAGATGGTCCAAGTTCTTATGGCTGGAAGCAGCAATATGAAAATGCATATTATGGTTCCACTAACTCTTCTTTTGCATGTCCCTCTAACAACTCTTATGTAGGTTCTTCAAATAGGGTTCCACAACAAGAAGAAGCTCAGCCTGATAGAATATCAAAAATGGAAGATACTCTAACTCAGTTTATGCAGATGTCTATTTCAAATCAAAAGAATATTGAGGCTTCCATCAGAAATCTCGAGGTTCAGGTTGGACAGCTTGCAAAGCAAGTGTCTAAGCACAGAAGTGGACCCTCTTCAGCAAACACATATGATAATTCAAGAGAACCAAGAGAATGTTATAGAGTGGATGTCTTGAATGGAGGAAATTCTGACTCCAAGAAGTTGGCTCAAGGAAAAGGTTATACATTAGCAGAAGCACTGGAGGAGATGAGCGAAGCTAAAGAAAAAGATAATTTAGATCATCTCCAACAACTAGATGCTTTCAAAGAAAATCCTTGCCAACAATCATTTTTTGAGGAATTGCCAGAGGAAGACACAAATCAAGAATCACAGATAAAGGTAAATGCAGTACCTCCATATGCTAACAATGTTTTCCTTGCAGGAAATTTAAAACCAGTTATCAATAAATCTATGCTCTCTGAAAAGGAAAAGAAACTGGTAAAATTATTGGAGGAAAACACAAAAGCCGATGGCTCATTGTCCAATTGCTGGGAGCCGAAACCATAACAAAGGCGTCCAGCTAATATGACGTTAAAGAAGCGCTCCTGGGAGGCAACCCAGTGTTTTTAATTCTGTCTTTTATTTTCTTGAGTTATATATTATCTTTTTGTTAGAACTTAGCTACAGGTCCATTTGAAGGCAAAACTAGTGAAAAGAACGTGGCATATTTTGTTGATTAGCTGAAGGGAGGACATCAAGCTTCTCAGCCACGATCTTCAAAAACAGTGATATCGTTTTTAATTTCTTTACTGCTTTATAGTTTTAAATTCAGTACTTTGTCTGTTAGTTACTATATTTTGCTTCTTTTTGCTTGCACATAGAAGTTTCTCTTTTCTAAATTACACATGTTAAAATACTTTTTGTTTTATGCTTGTAAAAATCTTTTTTTGGGGCTTAACTGATATGTCATATTTTGAAAAGAATCAACTGAAAATATTTTGAAACTTCTTTTAAAGATCAGAACCACAGAAATAAAGTTTTTGTAGGAACCCTTGAGAAATGAAAAACAAGAATAAATGGTCTTTTCAGAAAAATCAAAATCAAGGTAAAAAAGTCTTTTTACATGGAAATTGATAAATAACTTCAGTAGGAAAAATATGATTTGGTTGAAAACATGAAAACATACCTTAAGCCCAAGTGAGTGTGTGCATCCAAACAGACATTACATATACACAGATGAATCTTCGCTTTCTATATGTATATAACTACTAAACTGTTAATTTTAAATCAACCGACGTAAACCCAAATCCATGTGGAGACGAACTTATATAAATTCAAAACTTACAACAATAACAACGGTACGCTTACCGTGGTGAAAATCCCTAACACTCCTGAGTATGTTGTGCGTGGAAATTTCTCAGTGAAATCAGATGTATTTAGTGAAAATAATAGGAATACTTCACAACAACCAAGAGGGGGGTGAATTGGTTGAACCTTGGTATTTTAAATAATCAAATTCAAATCAGAGTTTCAAGATCTTTATCACTTTGAAAAACCAAGAAACCTTTTACTCAATCAAATAGCTCAGTCCAAGAATTCAATAGATCAAAACAGAACTTGTTGAACAATGAATATGATTCAAAGAATTAAATATCGATGAATAAGATGAGAATATAAATTTAGAAAAAAGAACACAAGCAATTTATACTGGTTGACTTCAAAACATGAAGCTACATCCATTTCTTCTAATTCACACTGAATTAGAGTTCCACTATTATAAAATATTCTTACAAGCTTTTACAAGATCCTCGCCTTTATCAACCCTAGATAAAGAATAGAAATCTAAAACCCTATTAGACTTCTAAGGAGAAAGATATAGAGAATGCTACTCTGATCGTTAAGCTAGAGAACCCTTCTCTAGTGCCAACAAGAAGAATCCAATTACAATAGTCAAATCAACAGAATTTGTAAACAAAATTACAATCAATGAGTTAAGGAAAGAAACAACCTGATGATCCAGTGAATGACATGCAAATGAATGAACAATTCAGGTTAAAAGACAAAAACAAACTCAGAACATTCTTCTTCCTTAACCTTTGAAAGAGATTTCTTGCTTTAAAGAATCACTCAAAAACCCATGAGTGTTTTAGTTGATGCAAAATCTCATAGAACTCAGAAAATCACTTTGGAAGTGTTTAGAAAGCTTGTGTATGCTCAGAATACGAATTGATCAAGTTACAAAACAAGCTGAGCCTTGGTTCTATTTATAACAAACTTTTGTAATTGTCAGTAATCGATTAAACGCTCCATATAATCGATTAAAATGCTCATGTAATCGATTAAAATGTTCTACAAAGTTTCTGGGCATGAGCAACGAGCAAAATAATCGATTATTCCGTCTTGTAATCGATTAAGACAGGAAGCTTCAAAATATCAAAATACACTATGTAATCGATTACGATCTTTGGTAATCGATTAAACCAGGAAGCTTAAAAAATAGAATGAACTATGTAATCGATTACAACATGTGGTAATCGATTAAGACAGGAAGATGACTTTTTCAACTAAGCCTGTGTAATCGATTACAATATCTTGGTAATCGATTCTTCCAGCGAGTCTTAAAAACATATATAGCTTAGTAATCGATTACTACCCATTGGTAATCGATTAAAGTTTTCAACAAAGCAGTTTATATGAAAACAAAGGTCAAATAATCAATTATTCCAATAGGTAGTTGATTACATTGTTCTTGAGAACTTTTCCAGAATAGACTAAGAACAAATTAATCGATTATACCTTTAAGGTAATCGATTACAACAGTACAAAAACTATTTTTCCAAAAACCTTTGAATCAAATTAAAACCTTAGTTAAATGTTAAAAGCTTTGTTTGATTTTCATAAAAAACACTTAGTTAAATCAATGAATGAATGAATGAATGAATGAATGCATGGATTAATCAGATAGCTTTCCTTTTACATAAAATTTTTCAATTCCAAGTCTTCAAGCATGTTAAAAGCTCAAAACCAATCTTGTATCAAAGACTTCCAAAATTCATGAAGCTCCCCTTGTATTCAACATTTAGTTATGGTGTAATAATACTAGAGATTGTTAGTGGGAAGAAAAACAGGTAATTTTTAAACCCAAAACACCGCCATAATCTTCTTGGACATGTAAGTATAATGGTTTGACTAACTTGCTAGTTAGCCTAATTTGAAACGTTTCCAATTAACTAATTTAATTTGAACCATCTTAGGCATGGAGATTATGGGTGGAAGAGAGGGCACTAGACCTATAGGATGAAGCGTTAAAAAAGCAATGTAGACCGTTCGGGTGGAAACCTCTACACTTAAAGAGGTATGATGGCACCACTGACCTTGATAAACACCTGGATTGCTTCCTATCATAGGAAACTCTTTACACAAACAAGGACGCCATATTATGTAAAGTGTTCCTTACCTCCCTGAAGGGGGCAGGTTTAGCATGGTGTGGTAGCCTCCCTAAGCGGTCCATTGATGGTTCAGAAGTATGACATGTGTCTCAACCCCGAAAATGCACATTTGGGGTGGGTGGTGGAAAATTCATTGGTTTCATGATTGTTGTAATCACGGCAAGTATACCGCTTGTTTCAAGTAATAGAGTAGGTAAGTAAAGTATCGTATCCACAATGATTGACACTGATTCTATGGTAATTTGTAGTCTAAGCAATTGGAAGGAAAATTAAATTGTTTTTGAGAAAATGTTGTGTTGTGAAATTGAGTGATCAAGTAAATAACATAATTTAAAAGAATTAAAAGCAAGTTGAGTAAGTTGTAAACCAATGGATGAAACAATTGTGATTAGGACGCAATCCCCTCTGATTCCTGCCTCTTTCACTTAACTGGTTATCAAAGTCGATTGCTTCTAATTACTCAGAGAATAAATCTTTCCTAATTTGGCTAATCCCTAATCCCTTAGTGAATTAACCCTTTAACCTGAATCAAAACCCTAATTCCTTAGTGATTTCTATCAAGCTAAGCTTTTGAAAGAATATATTATAAGTTTTGCAATTATACATTCCTATCCCTAGGCAATGTAAAAATTGTTATCTTACTCATGTCAGAAATTAGAATCCCAACATCCCTATTGTGAATCCTAACCCTCAGAACTTAAATAGAATGGCCAATTCTAAGAAAGAATATAACAGTAAAGAACAGAGTAAAATAAAGCAATCAGAGTAATCTCATCCAATAACAGTCAAATTACAGAGGAGTTCACATTGGTTCTTGGCCTAACCATAGTACAGAATTTAGCCTGACATAGTCATCAAGAACACCAAAGCGTACATGGAAAACATTATTCTGCAGCAAACCCTAGCATTGATTTTATGTATTCAGCTCTCCAAGTGGTTATCAATTGCTATCCAAAGGTGTCTTTCTTCAGTCCAGAGGCCTCCTTTTATAATTGCCTTTAAGATAATTTATTTTGGGTAACAAAACCTCTTCTTGTCTCAATTTTCGAACAGTATCTTGCAAATTCAGGAAACAGGATCTTCACCGCGTTGATCGCGCTGGGTTCCGTGCTGATCGCGCGGATGGCACGAGTTGGAGCTTCTTGCAGACCTTTATGGCGCTAACAGCGTGAGATCTCGCACGGATCGCGCGGGCAATTCGACTTCATGGCACTGGTAGCGCGGTCTTTCACGCTGATCGCGTGATGTCTTCGAGTCGGAAGGTTGGTCTTGGGCACCTGGCGCAACTAGCGTGGATCTTGGCGCGGATTGCGAGACCTTCATTTTTGGTTTTCTTCTTCTTTGGCTTGCTTCTCCTCCTTTTTATCCCTGAAATCATGCTTAGGTAATGAAATGAGATAAAATTGAATGTAATTAACAAACTAGACTATTCTAATCTATATTCCTAATTATTTAATTGAATTATAACCTAAAACTAGCCTAAAACTAAGATGTGTTAGCAACACATCAAATAATTCCCAGATTTAAAAGTTGTTGTCCTTAGCAACAGACAGAACTTTAAGATAGAATCAAGGATCAATGATCAAACTGAACCACAATTCACAATCTTAGAACCATCATGCTGAGTATGATCAAATTTTACATCAAAGCTTTCCATGGCACTTCCAATTCTGTCAATTTATGAGAGTTAACTTGAGTGTTCCTCACAGAATGTGTTTGTTCCGCTCATCACTCAAGTGTATCAGGTTATGATAATCTCTCTCTGAACATAAGCACAGCACTACCATAGGCTTGAATATATTCTCAACCGATGCAAGCACAACTGATCAACAGGTCTTTTCCGGCTTGTAACTTGGCTGGGCTAAAGGTAGGAAAATTTTTGGATAGCAGCTGAAATGAGGCTAGATCCAGATCAAATTCCCAAGTAGCAATCTTGTGGTCATCCATATCCCTTGTTCCTCCTTCTCAAACCTGGCAACTTTATTCAAGATTTATTCTTATGCTATCTCAAAACAATTAAATATTTATATACTTTTCTCTTTTTTCTTTTTTTTTTCTAAAATAACGCGATATAAACTAAAACAAACAACTTTTCAGAATTCTAGCTGATACTTTCAGGCTTATTGTTTTCCAATTGGACTTATTTGTTTATTCTCTTAGCTTTACATACCAATTGGAATCAACTTGTGTTCCTTTATGCCTTGATGGGCAATTCCCTGTTTTTCATTGTCACAGGACTTAGCTTTCTTTCTCTAGCCTCAGGGAGATTGATCATTATGTATGGCTTTGATTTGGGCAACTGAAATGAAAGGCTCAGGCTTAAATGGGTAGCAAATGGAAAAGAATTAAGGGTAAGCCAATTTGGCCCTGGTTTTCAGAAGAAGAAACTGCCTTAATCATATCATTCACACCTGCATCCAGAGAAACAATTCAAGTTCTAGAGTACTATGAAAATGGAGTCTCTCAGAAAAAATTTATCACCATTTGGCTTAAACCTCACAGGTGTTAGACTCAAGTCAATCTCTGCTGACTTCATTTCAAGCATCATTTCAACTTTAACATGCATATCACATACCAACAATCACAATTCCATTCATGTGTCATGCAGTTCATGCTATGTTTCATTTCACACAAGCTTTCACCAAAGATATTCTATCCATTATTGTGTCCATCATCTTCTATTCTGAAAAATCTGATATGCTTCTAACCTTTATTTATTTATTTTTGAAAAATTTTCCGTTAGACGTCATTTGTTTCTTGACTGTGATTTGCGAAATAATTCGTATGCGCGTCCATTCCCAGATTTAGAAATTCCTGTCCCCAGCAACAACTAACAAGGTCACAGCGCTTACAGAAATATTTTATCACTTCAGCATTATTTGGAAAATCGCAACCAAACCGAAACATTAATCCAAACAGATTTTTATGCGCAAAATTGAATCATAAAACAGGTACTATATATATATATGCAGAAAAATAAAAATGTGCAGAATGTCGAAATGTCAAAGTGTCAAAATGCAGAATTCAAAAACAAAACAAAAACAAGAAATTAAAAGTGAGTCCCGTCACTCCTCTCCCTCTCTCCTCTCATCTACAGCCTCAGCCTCAACTTCAGTAGCTTGAGGAGGTTCAGGAATGGCTGTATCGATCTCTGCTGCAGCTGAGGGACCAGGAGGAATGGAAGCTGGTGGTGGTGGTGTCACTGGTAACTGGTAATCACTGAGGGAGACTCCGCACTGCCTGCATAATGCCTCTAGCATGTGTCTGAAGTGTCATCTGAGTGCGGACAAACTCCTGTAGAGCTAGATAGCTGGGAGAGTCTTCATATAGCAGCTCATGTCCAGGAGCTCGATCAGTGGGAGGAGCAGGTGGTGCTGGCTCTGGTGGCTGGGGCTCTTCTTGTGGAAGTGCATCTCGAGGACTGCGAGATGCAAGTTCCTCTGGTCAGAGCTTTGAAGCTCGAATGACCTGTTCTTCAGCAGCATTCTTCACAGCATCTAAATATGTCTTGTGGCCCATTAATGACGTGATCTGCACGTCCATAGGCTCTTCATCTAAGATTTAAACACCCGCGTGGCGACACAGGTGAGAAATCAAAGACGAATGGGCCAGCCAAGACTTGCTGCTGGCATCCTAGATCATATGAAGTATGCGGTTAGAAAGGATGTTAGAAATGTACAAGTTACCTTCACCCCTGAGTATATAGAGCAGGATGGCTCTCTCCACATTCACATCAGTTATGTTGGTTGATGGGATGACTGTGTGGTTCACAAACTGGTGCCAAAATGCAGCATCTCCTACCAAATCATGCTTCCTCATCTTCTCTGGAATGTAATCAAGGCCTGGTTTGGGTTTCCATGCAGTGTACAGGCCTGTGATAGCTTGTCTGATGGTGGTGGCAAGCTGTGGTACCTCATCTCGATACATCTTGGTCAAGGCATCTGGTTGCATCCTCAGGAATAGGTGGCTGAAATCACACCCTTCAAACGGATCATACCGGGTGTCAAGGAAGCGCTCTATCGTCTTCTTGTCAAAGGGGACTTGGACACCCTTGACCTAGCTAATCCTGCTCCTTGCCACTGTGGATGGGTCGATGTTGGCTAGGAACTCCTTGAGAATCGCACTGGAGCTGGGCTCGGGGAAGCTTACCAGCCTTTGCCACTGGTGTCTGATGATGACTTCCAGCACTGGATTTCCCTCTGGAAGTTCTTCCCATAAGATCTTCTTCTCTGGCATTATCTTCTTGGGTAGGTACCAAGTGTCGAATCTTTCTTAACACTCGGCGGAGCGAAACTGGGCTTCATCATATTCAGAGATTCTGGCCCATTTACTGCCACCTGCCGCAGTACTCTTCTTCTTTCCTTTAGCCACCTATTTTCCCTGAAAGTCAGAAAAAAACCATATATATACATGATGCAGTGGCTTAATTCCCAGATTTATTCCTTTCATTGGTTCAAACCAAACAATCAACAACTAATTCAGGAAAAATTCACTTCACACTCACCATTCTTTATGCAATTGATTGTGCATCAGTGACTAGTGTTCAATAAAATAACAGCACATTAAGTTCTGAACACAACAAGCATGTTTACAAGCATCTGAGAGCATCAATATGCTCAAAATTTCACAGTGTGCCTATGATTCCCAGATTTAAAACAGTTAGAACCCCAATCATGAAACATATTCATACAAAACAATTGTAACAAGGTCCACAGTTTCAGTCAATTCAATGTCTCATCAGAGTTCCTATTGGGCCATCAGTCATGCCCTTCAAAGAAACTAACCATCCTAGGTTCAAAATCTTGGCTCAGGAGAGCCATTTTTCAATCAACCCACACACCCTAAGTATCAGTGTTACTTGACAGTTCAAAAAGCATCTAAAACATGTACAAGGACTAAAACCATTGGGTTTATTCTACTTGACTGATTTTATTCACAACCTGAGATTAGCTTCAATGATTCCCAGATTTGGTTCATTCCATAACTTAAGCAAGATACAATCCATCTAGTCTATGCAAGCATCAATTCAAAATCACCAATTTGACTATGAACAATATGTATATTATGACAAAGAAATGAACACAATCTGCATTCCCAGATTTAGCCCAGTGTATGTCCCTAAGTCATCTAAGTCATTTTGGTCAAAGTTCATGTTCAAGTTTGAGTTCAAGGTCCTAATTCAAGAAACCAATTCATTCAATTCCACATCAAACAGAATAACCAAACAGTAGATGACTTATTCACATTAACAATTTCAACACATTCCATCTTACCATTTGGTTTTATTTCAATTAAACCAGTTGTGGGTAGGCTTTATCATGCCATTCATGGATTCAGTCAACAATATGGACATGCTATATACAACTTATTGTCTAATTGGGTCTAATTCATATTCAAGCAATTAAGGATACCCTGCAGAATGGACTTTCCAATTGTGCTCTAGATTCCCAAATTTAACAGTATATCATGAGCACAGCTTACAACAATCAATAATGAATTCAATTTTGGTTCACCCATGATGTGATTTAAGCATATTTCACAAGTTAAGGCACAAAACAGACATATCTACAATCACCATCAAGTCAATGTGGGTAGTCAAAAATTACCATTCAAGTTGCTAAAACAAAATCACAGTGGCCCATTTCAATCAAAAAGTTTCGAGTTCAATTCCCTAGGCCAATTTAACATCCGTGTTAAGCCAAACATAAGTAACAGTAAAAACCATGCCAACAACAGAGTTCATATATCAATCACTAAAACATTTTCAGTACCCATCACCATTAAAGATCAAAATCATTAGGGGTTTGTGAATCCTACCCCTAACATTATGCAAACAATTTCAGTTCCAAAAGAATGTATCCCTTAATCAAAGAGTCCCAGTCTAGGAACAGTATGACCCAATCCCTATTAATCAGGAACATAGTATTAAGGATTCGTGAACAAGCTGCAATTATCTCTTTTAGCAATCAGGCAACCACATTTCAACATTCATTGTGATCGAAGTTTCAAGAAAGCTTACCTTATCTCCAGCCATTATGCAATTGCAAACTTGGTTCCTTAGATGCAGCTTTTCAGAGAGAAAACGAGACTCAGAGGGAATGCAAGTTCTGGAGAGGTTTTGAGAAGGGTGATGAGGGTATATGTATGTAGGTAAAGCTTTTAGGGGTGATAATGGGAATGCTGGAGGTTCAGGCGGAACTTGGGGAAGCAGTTTTGGCAACAATGAGTGAAACCCGCGATTTGCTAGATTTGAAATAAAAAAAAACATTTATCGCAACCTCGCGCGATCAGCGCGGTACTTGGCGCGATTCGCGCAGCTATTCACTGAAAGGGCTTCCTTCTCGTCTTCGTCGCGTGATTTGCCTGGGACTTCACGCTTTAGGCCAATGGATTCGACCTTGTGACGCTGATAGCTTCACGGTTGGCGCTACTCGCGTGATATTGCAATGAAAGGTTATTCAGCTTCGAAAACTTGGCGCGGTTAGCACCATAATCCACGCGATTAGCCTGGAACCTTGAAATTTGGAAGCTTGGTTCGAACAGCTGGCGCGAGTCGCGCCATATTCCACGCGATTAGCGTGAAATGATGCAGATAAAGGGCCTCTGTTTCAAACTTCTCACGCGATTAGCGTGAGATGTCACGCTGTTAGCGTGGATAATTGGCATTAGGCACGAATTGATGGCGGAATTAGCTCCACTTGTCACGCGATTAGCGTTAGTTAGCCGCCTATAGGCGCGGTTAGCGCCACACCTGGCGCGATTAGCGCGGTGCATTTGACAGCCTTTTTTCCTTTCTTTTTGTGAAACTTTTTATTTTATCAACTAACTAAAAATAAAATGCATAACCCTATTTTGACTAAAAATTAACATGCATAAAAATTAAAAAGACTTAAAGAACCTATGTATTTATATCAATAACCAAGTTCTTGGAAAGGATTCCAAGAAGTGCTCATTTTACGTCTTTAGCTAGACGCTTCCGGTTGTTAATGATCTGTGGAATTAAGTGGAACAGAAACCGCATTTCTATCCACTTCCCCTCCGAAATAGTGCTTCAATCTATAACCATTTACCTTGAAAGATCTGTCGCTGTTCAAGGCGAAAATTTCCACTGTGCCATAAGGGTAGACCTCTCGCACAAGGAATGGACCGGACCAACGTGACTTTAACTTACCTGGAAAGAGTCGCAAGCGAGAATTGTACAACAGAACTTGTTGGCCAGGAACGAATTCCTTTGGGCGGATTTGATTGTCATGCCACTTCTTTGTCTTCTCTTTATAGATCCTGACATTTTCATATGCAGCTAACCTGAACTCATCCAATTCATTCAACTGAAGTAATCTTTTTTCATTAGCTTTTGACAGTTCAAAGTTTAGAAATTTTGTTGCCCACATGGCTTTGTGTTCCAGTTCAATAGGGAGATGGCAAGACTTACCGTAAACAAGCTGGAAAGGAGACATACCTATAGGAGTTTTGAATGCAGTCCGGTAAGCCCACAGCGCATCATCCAGTTTCTTAGCCCAGTCCTTTCTCGATGTTCCTACAATTTTCTCCATAATTCTTTTCAGTTCTCGATTGGAGATTTCTACTTGGCCACTTGTCTGAGGGTGATATGGGGTATCCACCTTGTGCTTGACTCCATACTTGACTAGCAAGCTGTCAAATTGCTTATTGCAGAAGTGAGCACCCCATCACTGATTATAGCTCTTGGCACCCCAAAGTGGGTGAAAATGTTCTTCTTCAAAAATGAAACGACCACTTTGGCATCATTGGTGGGTAAAGCCACTGCTTCAACCCATTTAGACACATAATCCACAACAACCAAGATGTATTGATTTGAGAATGATTTAGGAAAGGGGCCCATGAAATCAATCCCCCACACATCGAACAGTTCAACCTCTTGGATGCTATTCAATGGCATTTCATCTCTGCGAGAAATATTACCTGTTCTTTGACAGCTATCACACTGCACAACAAAGTCTTTGGCATCTTTGAAAAGTGATGGCCAATAGTAGCCACATTGCAGAACCTTTTGTACAGTTCTATTTCCACCAAAATGACCTCCATAATTAGAGGAATGACAGTGCTACAGAATATTTGGCACTTCGGTTTCAGCCACACATCTGTGGATAACATTGTCAGTGCGTTGGAAATATAAGAAAGGGTTATCCCAGAAATACCTTCTCGCATCATGTAGGAACTTCTTTCTCTCTTGCCAATTTAAGTCATCAGGCATGATCCCAGCAACTTTAAAGTTTGCCATGTTTGCAAACCATGGACTAAGCTGCATTGCAAGCACTTGCTCATCAGGAAAAGATTCATTGATTTCTATTTCTGGTCCATCTTGCAAATCTTTCTCCTGAATCCTAGACAAGTGATCAGCTACCTTGTTTTCTACTCCTGCCTTATCTCTGATTTCCAAATTGAATTCCTGCAACAATAACATCCAACGCAACAAACGTGGCTTTGCACCCTGTTTGTTCAGCAAGAATTTAAGAGCTGCATGGTCAGTGTAAACAATAACCTTAGAACCTACTAAATAGGACCTAAATTTGTCTAAAGCATACACTACAACTAGCATTTCCTTTTCTGTGGTGGCATAGTTAACTTGTGCCTCATTTAGGATTTTGCTTGCATAGTATATAACATGTAAATGCTTTTCCTTCCTTTCCCCTAACACTGCACCAACTGCATAAGCACTGGCATCACACATAAGTTCAAAAGGCAAACCCCATTCAGGGGCTATCAAAATAGGCGCAGTGGTGAGTTTGTGTTTCAGTGTGTTAAATGCTTCAAGACAAGCTTCATTGAAGCAGAATTCAGTTTCTTTTTCTAGCAGTTGGCTGAGGGGCTTTGAGATCTTAGAGAAATCCTTGATAAACCTCTTGTAAAAACCTGCATGTCCTAAAAAGTTGCGCAAACCATTCACATTAATAGGAGGAGGTAATTTTTCAATGAGTAACAACTTAGCTCTATCTACCTCTATTCCCATTTCAGAAATTTTGTGGCCTAAAACAACGCCTTCCCGGACCATGAAGTGACATTTTTCCCAGTTTAAGACTAAATTTGTTTCTTGACATCTTTTTAAAACTTTAGCTAAATTACCTAAACATGAAGTAAAACAAGAGCCAAAAACAGAAAAGTCATCCATAAATACCTCAAGGCCGTTCTCTACCATGTCAGAGAAAATGGACAGCATGCACCTTTGGAATGTTGCAGGGGCATTACAAAGCCCAAATGGCATTCTTCGGTATGCAAACACCCTAAATGGACATGTAAATGCTATCTTCTCTTGGTCCTCTGGTGCTACTGGAATTTGATTGTACCCAGAGTATCCATCTAGGAAGCAGTAGTAGTCATGACCAGCTAACCTTTCAAGCATTTGGTCCATGAAAGGGAGTGGAAAATGGTCTTTCCTCATTGCATCATTCAGCCTCCTGTAATTTACGCACATTCTCCACCAAGTAATGGTTCTTGTGGGGATCAAGTCATTATTGTCATTTTGAATAACTATCATTCCCCCTTTCTTTGGAACAGTTTGAACTGGACTTACCCAAGCTATGTCTGAAATAGGATAAATCATACCTGCACCCAACAACTTGACAATTTCTTTCCTTACCACTTCTTTCATTGTAGGATTGAGTCGCCTTTGGGGTTGTCTTACAAGTTTAAGATCACTTTCCATAAGGATTTTATGAGTACAGAAAGAGGGATTTATACCTTTCAGATCAGAGATAGACCACCCGATGGCTGTCTTGTGTTCCTTGAGTACCTTTAGCAGCTTTTCTTCCTCATGCCATTCCAGCCCTCTGTTGATGATGACTGGATATGTTTCTTGCTCACCTAGGAACACATACTTCAGATGTTCTGGTAATTCTTTGAGCTCAACCTTCGGTGTTCCAACTGGAATGTCATCTTCCTTTTTCTCCAGCACCTCTAGCACAGCTTCATTGGTTTTCGGTATGTCTTCTTGGTCTGGAATGCTCAATTCTGCAGCAATTCCTGCTACTGCTGCACTTTCTGCTGCTGTTTCTTCTGCTGTCATACCTGCACAAATTACATTATCCAACACATCTAGCCTAAAACAATCATGTTCATCTGCTGGATGTTTCATGGCATCAAATTCATTAAAGACAATAGATTCATTATCCATCCTAAGCTCTAACTTTCCCTGCATCCTAAGCTCTAACTTTCCCTGCTCTACATCTATTAAGGCCCTAGCAATTGCTAAAAACGACCTTCCTAACAGCAGAGGGATTTCACTTTCACCCTCCATATCTAAGACAATAAAGTCTGCAGGGAAAATGAATTTATCTACTTTGACTAACACATCCTCAATTACCCCTGATGGTTTCCTCAGTGAACGGTCTGCAAGTTGTAAGGAAACTCTTGTGGGTTTCAATTCAGAGATACCTAGGGACTTACACATTGACAATGGCATTAAATTTATGCTAGCCCCTAGGTCACATAGTGCCCTCCCTACATTGATATTTCCTATGGCAATAGGGATATTGGAGCTTCCTGGGTCTTTCAATTTTGATGGAAGCTTTCTCTGAATGATGGCACTGCACTCTTTAGTAAGTGCTATGGTCTTACAGTCCTGCAGTTTATGTTTCTTAGACAAAAGTTCTTTCATGAATTTTGCATAGTCAGGCATATTGGCTAATGCCTCGGCAAATGGAATATTGATGTGTAACTTTTTGAACATATCTAAGAACCTAGCAAACTACTGCTTCTGGATTTGTTGCTTGGACTGCACTGGATATGGGGGTTTCTCAAAGCGAAAGAAATCCCATTGTTTCTTTGGAGGTGCAGAATTTTTCTCTGTGGAGGTTTCTGCAGCTTTTTCTTCTGTGGTAGCTGCTGTGTTCTCTTTCTCAGCTTCTTTTCTACTCACCTTAGGTTTTTCTTGTGGAGTGATTACCTTCCCACTTCTGGTTGTAATTGCCTTTGCATGTTCCCTTGGGTTTATTACCGTGTCACTGGGGAACTGTCCTGGTGGTCTCTCAGCTAATTGTTTTGCCAGCTGTCCAATCTGGTTTTCAAGATTTCTGATAGAAGCATATTGATTGGTACGGTGAGCTCTGGTTTCATTAATGAAGGCATTGGTAGCTTGGATGTGTTCAGTTGTTGTTTTTGACAGCTGCATCACCACTTTTTCAAGTTTTGAAATGTCTTTGTTTGGAATGGGAGAAGGCTGCAGATAGTTGTTAGATTTATAATTTAACCCTCCTTGGAATTTTCTCTGATAATTGTTCCCTGCAGCAAAGTTGTGATTCCTCTGATATTACTGTTGTGGCCTCTGGTCATTCCAGATTCCATTAACCTGCACAGGGTCAGCTCCAATAAGAATAGGACATACATTAGATTCATGCTCACCTTGGCAATACTCACAGCTGATGCAGGGCATGCTGTTGGATGAAACTTGGGCTGCAGAGACTTGAAGTCTGTCTATTTTCTTAGTTAACTTAGCCAGCTGTTGGGCTAATATTTTCTGCTCTGCAAGCATGGCATCATTGCTGGATAATTGGATCGGTTCCCTTTTTGGCTGAATTGCAATGCTTTCATTTTCATTACGAGCCAGAGAATTAATCAGCTCATAGGTCTGAGCTGCAGTTTTTGACCTTATTGTACCCCCTGCTGCAACATTAACAATCATGCGTGATTCAGGAGTCATACCATTAAAGAAAATACGTACCTGCTTGTATTCCTGGAATCTATTCCAGACAGCACATAGGGTATCTCTTCCATTCTGAGTGAAGTTGGTAATTTCATTTACCAACCTGTTATATTTTTCCATTAAGAAGTATTGAGAGAAAAATCTTGAGACTAGTTCTTCCCAAGTTGTGATGCTATTTGATGTTTGTTGATTCAACCATCTGAGCGCATTTCCCTTAACAGCAAAAGGGAATAGGCTTAGTCTAATAGCATCATCTGAAACCCCTTGGTGTCTGATGGTGTCACAGATTCTAAGAAATCTGTCAATAAAGTCATGGGGATCTTCATAGTCTTCCCCACCAAACTGATTACGTTCCACCAATGCAATCAATGAAGGATTAATGTCAGAGTGATTTGCTTGTATTGGTGGTCTGATGTAACGCCCCAATTTACTAATCAGGGTCGTTACTAACCACACAGCACAATCAAGCATATAATCAATCAGAGTTGAAGCAGTTTGGAAGCATAAACTAGAAAGTGACGTCATCAAAGTCACTATCATAACACTGTACATAATAATATGGTGAATATACATAACAGTTCTCACTGTACAAAACAAAACTGTACAAATAA
>PYAF01005322.1:7965-45063 GCA_007407185.1 Glycine tomentella | reverse complement strand
TTATTCATTTCAAACCCTAAGATTACTTTTCAGTCTCACTTCGAGTTTAAGTTCGTGATACTAGTGATCAAGTAGTATCAAGCGTTAAGTACGGAATAAATTTACCAATAATAAATAGAAAGACTTATGCAGAAATAAATATTAAAAGAGATACTTAAAAGTAGAAGATTACATCCAATCCATAAGAGAAACTAACCAAACATGGAGAGAACCTCCTTAAGAGAAGAATTGATGAAAGGCCCCATCACTGCTTCTTTTCCGGCAGAGTCTCCACACTAAATCTCACTTCTCTCACTTTCCTAACCTACCTAATACTAATATTTAAGAATCTAAACTAAAGAAAAAAGCTTAGAAGAAGCAAGGAAGAGAAGAAATATGGAATGGAAGGGATGTTGTTGCCTTGGGGGGTGCTTGGGTATTTATAGGGGTGGATCTGCTCAAGTTTGGTCGCCCAGGCGACCATTTTATGCATGTTTTGGTCGCCCAAGCGAGCTAAAGCCAACTTGCAGCCCAAGTTGCACGTCCACTTGGCCAATTGGAGGCCCATTTGTAGTTTCTGCTCGCCCAGGCGAGCAAAATACACTATATTCACTCACCTGGGCGAGTTAAAGTGTTTCCAGAAGGGTCTTTGGGCCTGATTTTGCTTTCTGCACCCCCAATTTTGCTGTTCTGAGTCATTTTTGGGTCTGGTTTGCTTTCTGCACCTGCCAGATCTGCTTCTTTTAGTCATTTTTGCTTGCTTTAAATTTACGGAAGCTCCAGAATGTCACGAATGCTAGCAAAATAAAAAGGAAAGTTGGATGAATCTTCGAGAATCATAAATGCTAAATGGGAAATATAAACTAACTAGATTAGGGCAAATTTTTATAAATATTCTTAGTTAAAACACAAGATAAGTGCCTTAAATGTAATCCGAATTTCACTAAGATATGACACTTATCAGGGTGTTCTCCAAGATAGACCTGAGATCCGGATATGATCAGATTCGGATCAAGCCAGCAGACATACCTAAGACAGCCTTCTGATCTAGGTATGGTCACTTTGAGTATCAGGTCATTCCGTTTGGTCTGACGAATGCCCCGACAGTGTTCATGGATTATATGAACAGGGTATTCAGACCTTTCTTGGATCAGTTTGTGGTGGTGTTCATCGATGACATTCTGATCTACTCCAAGACGGAGACAGAGCATGCCGAGCATCTCAGGACCGTCCTTTAGATCTTGAGGGATAAACAATTGTATTGCGCCAGACCTCGGGCAGGCCCAATATAAAGGGCAAAACGCGATTTTTAAAGAAGAAAAGCCACTTCTTCTTCTTCCCCACGCCCAGCCTCCATTAATGTCTGTTCCAAGCTTCCTAGGACCTCATATGCTAGCCTAAACACTTCCTATGACCTATAAACTTAAGAGAAACAGTTGGAAAGCCTTAATCCTTCATTTCTACTCTTGAAAACCCCTTTGTGAGGGAGAAGTGGAATCTCCAGGAGAAACTCAGAGAACTTGAGTTTGGTGGAGCCCCAAGGTGTGTTAAGGACCACAGAGCTAAGGAAAGCTATCCTCCAGCCTTTTGGGTCGCCACTGAGGTAAGAAACTTAAGTTTCTCCGGTTGATTTTGGATTTGGAGATTTTCTGAATATTGTGACCCATACTGAGCTGGGGCTAGAATTAGCCCAGGGTCCTGTTGAGAAACTTGTTCAGAACTGTCTAGTGATGAAGGATTAGCTTTCAGTTTTTGAATTGGTGAATTTTGAATATTGGCTCTGTGAATGCATGTGTGACTGTTGTAGAGTCACTTATCGATTGTTTTCTGACATGCTAGAGCCTTGATTATGTTTGTTCTGAGCCTGAGAGGCTACTGGAATGGTGCCTTGGTTGAGGTTTAGACCGTTCCAGTGAAATATTGAATTATGGGCTATTGTGAGCCATAACGTGTTGTGCATTGAGTCTGGGGTGACTCAATTGCTCTGATGTAAGCTTTGGTGGACCTTGTGTGGTCTGTTAGAAGCCTAGTGTGGGCTGAAATTGATTAAACCCTAGGGTAGGGGATTTCTAATAAGATATGTCCTGTGATTAAATGCCTGTTGAATTGGTTTTGATATGGATATATGCCTTGAATAGGGCTTGACACTGAGGGTGTCAGTGATGGGAGCCACAAAGCAGGGACTGGATTGCAGAGTGATATCTTGCCAGGTAAGTTCAGTGTCCCTGGGGATAATTTCCCATCCTTTGTGACACACCACACTCCGGGGGAGTGTGGTCATTTCTTGATGCATGCATGGGTAGTTGCATCCTCATAATGATATGTGTGTGTGCATCTGTGATTGTTATATGATATGCTTGTGATAGATCTATTGGCCACTAGATAGGCGTTGATGATATCCGCCAGGCGTTGAGGTAGCTCCGCCGTGTTACTGAGATAGGCGTTGAGGTAGCTCCGCCATGTTTGTTTGATTTAGGCGTTGAGGTAACTCCGCCAAGTTTGGTTGTTTAATATATTGTTATGAGGGCCAGTGGGCCATTTGCTTGTGATTGCCTAATGTATGTGTTGTGGAAAGTGGGCCAGGGTGAAGGAGATTCCTCCATAGACCCTGAGCTTACTGAGATGTATATCTCACCCCGTGTGGGGATTTATGATTTCAGGTGACTCTTCTGGCAGAGGAAAGCAGTCTCAGGGCAGGAGGCCCAGTAGAGACTTGGGCTGCTTGATTGAGAAGCAGTAGGGAGAGCTGAAGGCTCAGTGTTATTTTGCTTGTATTTTGTTCCCAGATGAGGGATGGTGTGTGTGTACACCTGATTGTGTATAGTTCTGTATACCCTCGGTGAGGGCAGTTATTCTTTTGTATCACTACGGTTTGGTAAAGACATTGATGTATATGTATGTGCAGAACTGTTAATGACATGATATGTATATTTCCTCCTGAGTATATTATGGATATTTCTTTATCTGTCTATGGTTATGTTTGAGAAACTGGATCAGCAGGGGCGTTATTTATATACCTTGTACAAATGTTGCTTTGATATGTTTTATTCCATACATAATAAATCAAGAAAAGCGATTATGTGCTTCCGCTGAGTTGTTAATTGTGATATAAGCGCTAAACTGATATTATTAATGATAACGCACCGGAGGCCTACGGGGTGTTACAAAGGAAGTGATGAAGCTACTAGTTGTAGGGATCATTTATCCCATTTCAGATAGCACTTAGGTTTCACTTATCCAAGTGGTCCCTAAGAAGTCAGGTGTCACTGTTGTGAAAAATCAGGATAATGAGTTGATTCCGACTAGAGTAGCCAACTCTCAAGGACCATTTCCCTCTCTTCTTTATTGACATTGGCAGGTAAATCACATTATTGATTTCTTGATGATTTTTCAAGTTGCATGCGATTGATATTGCACCAGAGGACCAACACAGGACCTCATTCACCTGTCCATTTGGCACAATTGCCTACACCAGGATGCCTTTTGGCCTATGCAACACACCTGGCACCTTCCAAAGGTGCATGGTGAGTATCTTATCTAATTTATTAGAGATTTGCATGGAGGTGCTTATGGATGACTTCACTGTTTATGGTTCCTCTTTTGATGTATATTTGGATAGTCTCTCTAGAGTTCCTGACCGATGTATTAGGATTAACCTTGTTCTTAACTTTGAGAAATGCCATTTTATGGTACATAAAGGTATAGTCTTAGGGCATTTGGTCTCTAGTAGAGAGGTCTTAAGGTTGATAATGTCAAGATTGATGTTATTACTTCTCTACCTTACCTTGCTTCTGTGCTGGAAGTACATTCTTTTCTTGGACATGCAGGAGTTTATAGGAGACTCATTCAGGATTTCAGCAAGATTGCACTGCCATTGTCCAAGCTTCTCCAAAAGGACGTAGACTTTATGTTTGACCAGCCTTGCAAAGAGGCATTTGAGGAATTGAGGAAGAAGCTGACTACCTCTCCCATCATGCAGCCTGATTGTGAGCTTCCCTTCAAGCTCTTATGTGATGCCTCTAATTATGCACTTGGGGTTGTGTTGTCACAGAGAGTTGATAAGCTATCTCATGTCATTGCTTATGCTTCATGCACTTTAGATGCAGCCTAAGTTAACTACACCACCACTAAGAAGGAGCTTTTGGCTATTGTTTTTGCTTTAGATAAATTCAGATCTTATTTGCTTTGCTCCCATATTACTGTCATTACTGACCATGTAGCTTTGAAGTACCTATTGAAGAAGCCTGATGCTAAACCTATATTGATCAGGTGGATGCTTCTTCTTCAAGAGTTTGACAATGAGATTAAGGACATGAGTGGTGCAGAAAACTTGGTTGTTGATCATTTGAGCAGGATTGAGGGACCTGTTGAGTCCTTTCCTATTATGGATAATTTCCCTGATGAGCATTTGATGCACTTGCATTCATCACATGTTACACCTTGGTTTCCTGACATTGTGAATTTCATTGTTGCATCTGTTGTCTCACCTCATGCATCTAGGTCTCAAATAGATAAACTTAAGAGTGATGCTAAATATTATGTGTGGGATGATCTTTATTTATGGAGATTTGGTAGTGATCAAGTGATCTGCAAGTGTGTGCCAGATCATAAGATTTAGTCTATTCTTCAGTTTTGTCATGGCACACTTACCGGTGGTCATTTTGGCCCTCAGTGGACCGCTAGGAGGGTATTGGACTGTGAGTTCTATTGGCCCACCTTGTTTAGAGATGCTCATCATTTTCCCACCACTTGTGAGTAATGTCAGAGAGCAGGAAGAACCATTACACATAGGCATGAAATGCCTCAACAGCCCATTATTTTTTGTGAGATTTTTTATGTGTGGGGTATTGATTTTATGGATCCATTTCCTGTTTCTCATGGTTTTTATATATTCTGCTTGCTGTTGATTATGTTTCTAGATGAGTTGAAGCTAAGGTCACTAGAACTAATGATTCTTAAGTTGTTTTGGATTTTGTGAGATCCAACATTTTTTGCAGGTTTGGTGTGCTTACAGCCATTATCAGTGATCAGGGGACCCATTTTTGTAATAGATCATTGACATCCTTGCACCTGAAGTATGGGGTTGTGCATAGAGTTGCTACAGCTTATCATCCCCAAACTAATGGGCAAGCAGAGGTTTTTAACAAAGAGATCAAGCAAGTGTTATAGAAGGTAGTGCAACCCAACAGGAAGGATAAGAGCAAGCTACTTGAAGATGCTTTATGGGCTCATAGGACCGCTTACCAAACACCTTTGGGGATGTCTCCCTATAGGGTGGTGTTCGGTAAGGTATGCCATCTTCTGGTGAAAGATGAGGGAGCATAAATTGAGGTGGTTTGGACACGTAATGAGACGGCCCTTTGATGCTTCTGTAAGAACAAGAGTTTGTTATCAAGAGCTTGTCACAAAGAGAGGTAGAGGTAGACCAAAACTTACCTGGGGAAAGGTAATTAAACAAGACTTAATGGGGTGGGATATAGATTGGCAGAAGGTGTGTCTTAGGACGGAATGGAGAAAAGTTATAACCTTAGTGGAGGGTTAGACCTGTTATTATCTCTATGTTCCAGACGGTCTCGTTTTTGTTCTTTTCCTCTTCATGTTTCCCCTCTTTCTTTCACCCTTTTTTTTCTGTTATCTTATTGTCTTTTTTTGTCTTATTTTTCCTTTTTCTTCCCCTCCTTTTTTTCAACTTCCTTATATCTATCATTGGGTTCATCCACCACCGACCCCAATTAACTTGGGTTAAAGGTGTTGTTGATGTTGATATTAATTTAAGTCAAATGATATAATCAAATTCAGGGATGATCAGTTAAGGATTAATTTCCAAGTAGGTGAAGACTGACTTATCATACAGTGTCATCGTCATCATTCCAACTACTTCGGTTTATTAAGAAAACTTGTGAACAATCATAGTTGACTTAAATTTCATAAACATATAATGCGAAGTAGTTTCATTTTATTCATAAACACTTAAAAATAATCTCATACTTCATCATTAGTGCAAGCATAATTTTCAATCATGACAATGTATAGCTTTTCTTTATTAATCTCTTCTTTAATACCCTAAACTAGACAATGAGCTCATTACTAGACTTAGGTTCCTCCCGCAGGGTCGTGCTCAGCTCAACTATATCACCCTTTGGGGTCCCAGAGGTTCGTGCTCAACTTAACTGTATCACCCTTGGGTCAATATGTCTTTCCCGCAAAGTCGTGCTCGACTTAACCGTATCACCCGTTGGATCCTTCAGGGTCGTGCTCAACTTAACTATATCACCCTTTAGGTCTTATCTTTCTTTAGTCTTTCCCTCAGGGTCGTGCTCGACTTAACTGTATCACCCTTCAGGTCTTATCTTTCTTTAGACTTTTCCTCAGGGTCGTGCTCAACTTAACCATATCACCCTTTCGGTCCTTCAGGGTTATTCACGGACTGTCCGCTTTACCCCTAAGTAGGTCTTTTTATCTTTCTTAATGCATATCACATGCACAATGACATGCAAAACTACATAACTCATGTCATGCAGTTAGGCCATAAAACATCAATATTTCATCATCATACAAAAACACTTTTCAAGAACATCGTAACAATAAGATTTCTCACCACATATGATTCGGTTCTTCCTATAATCTGTACTAATCTACAAGTCATTAAATTCCCATTGTATAGTATGTTAAATTAGATTTTCTAAGCTTTCTAACAAGGTATCACATGCCTCAATTGGAGTTCTAAAACTCTAGATATAGTATCTTAAAAACAAAACTCAAAATCTATCAGCAGGCTCAAGATGGGACACTAACATTTCTTATTGTCTTCGCGATTGTAAATAGTAAACAATCCAGATTTAGATAAATTTTTTATATGTTAGAGCTCATATCTAGATCTTTAATTCCATATATCATAATCCTAATTGGAGTAAGAAATAAGAGAGATATAAATTTTTAAAACGGGTGGCAGTAGTTGTTTGGGTGTGGACAGTTTCAAACAGCTTGTATTCAAATAAATCCTTGGCAGGATTCACTGCTCAGTTTGGTCCCATATTTTAGGACAACATAGAGGACATCCTAAGCTTTAAAATGAGTGGTTAAACACCTCGTTTCGTTAAAGTACAAAGGGAGATATAGAATTTTTAAAAACAATCCAAAATTCAGCTCAAGGCCATTCGAGTTTCAACACCAATACTCACCAAAAGTGATTAGGAATGATGCCACGATCCACAAACTGAACGATAAGTCGTAGGAGGATTCTCCACAAAGGAAACCTTCCTTGATAAGAATCAATTTGGTTTCAATCAAGAACCAACAAGAGGCTAAGCTCTCAATTCAAGCAAAAGCTTAATTTCATTAATCAAAGTTAACCAAAAATAGCAAAGTTCTGAGTATTTATATGGCTAGACCTCTAATAAACACCTAAAAACATAAGTTTAGGCCTATTGGCGGAAATATCAAAGCCCATTACAAAAACAACAAAAATCTACAAAAGCACTACCATTTTAAATGAAAATAATCGATTAATACGAAGCATAATCGATTGAAACAGAGCGTTTCAGTGATGTGTAATTGATTACAGTAACGTTGTAATCGATTAAAACAAACAGAATTGCTTGTATAATCGATTACAGATACGTTGTAATCGATTAAAACAGACAGGATTTGCTATACATACAGGATTTGCTTGTGTAATCAATTACAGAAACGTTGTAATCGATTAATACAGGCAACACTTGCTTATTACAACAGACAAGACTTTTGATGTGGTCTTGAAAGGCTTGGGTTCTAGCTCTTGTCATGGGTCCTTCAAAGCTCACCAACGGAAGTGCTTTAAGCTCTCCTTCTAGACAGGGCTTGGAATGGACCTCCATCATCATGATCCTTGGATAGACTTCTATCATCCCCTCCTTCTTGAAAAGAATCTGTCCTAGGATTTGTATTCAAAACACCTACATCACAAGAAGAAAGATCAGTGACATTAAAAGTAGAACTCACTCCATACTCACTTGGCAAGTCTATCTTGTAGGCATTGTCATTAATCCTTTCAAGGACCTTGAAAGGTCCATCACCCCTAGGTTGGAGTTTAGATTTCCTTTGGGAAGGAAACCTATCCTTTCTTAGATGCAACCAAACCCAATCACTGGGTTCAAATACCATAGCCTTTTTCCCTTTGTTAGCATGTCGTGCATATTGTTCCATCTTCTTCTCAATTTGATTCCGCACCTTTTCATGGAGATCCCTAACAAAAGTGGCTCTAGAGAGCCCATCCTTGCTCAAAGTAGAAGAATCATTAGGTAATTGAATTAAATCAAGAGGAGATAAAGGATTAAAACCATAGACAACCTCAAAAGGAGAAAAAGAAGTGGTAGATAGTCCTCTATCAAAAAGCTTGGACCTTTTCACATGAAATCACTTCCAAAACACTTACTCAAGTGATATCAAGAGGTTAGTATCAAAACTAAACCATAAGATGAAGAAAAGCATACCAAATCTAGTCATAAACTCATATCTACTACATACACTTAGTCTACCCCTACCTTGATGTTACTTGAACTCTTTCACTCATTTCTTGAAGCAAAGTTTTATATAAGATCTTCAAGAAAGCAAGATATTAAACTTCCACATACCATCAAGCTTAAGAGTAAGATATACTAAAATATCATTCAAATAATCTCAAGAATCAAGTGATAAATAAACCTAAACCTACCTTGAAAGGATTTTCTTCCAAATCTCACCAAAACATTTAGCTAGAATGCTTCAAGAGCTTGAGGTGTAAAGTTGTTATCCTCTAATAGAAGATTTTGGATGAAGAAATGATAGGTAAATTTGGTGAAGGGGCTGCAGTTTGAGTGAAAAGAAGAGAAGAGAAAATGAAAGCAAAAGTGAAGAGCGAAAAAGAGAGAGGAAGCCATGAGAGTTGAGAGAGAGAAAAGGCAAGGTGCAGAATTTTTTTAATCTAAGGTAGTATTTATAGAAAAGAAATTAGTTAGGATGGAAGTCTAGGAAAAGAAATTAGTTAAGATGAAAGTCTATTTAGGTCATTAGCTTAACTAAGTCATCATGCCATGAAGATAATACTTGATTTTATGTTTACTTTTAAATCTATGCATTAAATGCATTCCTATCCATTGCAAAAAGAAAATATTCCCTTCATAAATGCTCAGGATTCCAAATTCATTTATGACAAAGATTTATTTAGATATTATTACATATTATTTAGATATTCTTAGGTAATCTTAGATATTGTTAGATATTATTTAAATATTCTAAGATTTTATTAGATACCTAAGATCTTTGTACTTCATGTGTTCACATGGTTTGAAACTAGCTCATGATAGCTTTATTTGGCTTACCTAATCATAAATTTTTGGTCAGTCTAGGTAGTCCTAATTTTATTGTGATTTTTATCTATTACTAAGGGTAATTTGTCATTCCACGGATACTGTAATTTCTTCTTCAAAGGTGACATCATCTTACTTACCTCATTTTCTTTTTCTTCTTCAAGATTCTCGAAAATATCTAAGGATATTATTGTAATCTTTACTCCAAGGTTATTATTTTAATATCCACTTCAAGGGTAGTATGGAGTAGCTTAATCAACAAGCTTGGCTAGATATTTTCCAACTTTTCTTATTATTCAAGTCACACACATACTACTTTTTCACCAAGACTAGATCTACACCCTCCATCTTTTACTTCTCTAAGACTAGATCTACACCCTTCATTAGGGATGTTCACAGGTATAGATCACCCGTGAATCCGAACCGATCCGAACAGTTTGGATTGTGTCATTTATGTAGTTGGGTCAAAATCAAACCGATCAAAATCGTTCATGTACGAGTTGGGACAGAGGTTTAGATTTATAGATTTGTTGACCCGTTGACCCGATTCGTGAATCCGTAATAAAAATATAAATTTTATTATTTATTTATATATATATTAAAATTTAAAAACTAAAAAATTATTTTGACAATAAAAAAAGTATGGTATTGTAAATGTCTGAGCCGAATGAAGGGCTAGTCCATAATCATCTCATCTCATCTCATCTTTGTAGTGAAGGTGTGGTACTATAAATGTCACGAATTTAGGTTTCTTTTTTTTTTTTTTTTGCACTTCTGTGTTTTGTCTCATCTCATCTCCTTCTCTGCAGTGCTGCACTAACTCCTTCTCTGTTCTCTCTCATCTCATCTCATCAGATCGATCAAGCATCAAGTTTTCCTCTGCACTTTCTATTTCTTTTTCGAAGCTCTTTAACTTCTCGTGATTTTTCTGGTTTGTATTCATTGGGATTTTGATGGAAACAGGGATGGGAAGAAAAGAAATAGCATTCATTGTTGAGTGTTGAATCGAATTTTTGGTTATAGCAAAACATATTGCAAGAAATTAATTTGAAAGAAATAGTTGTGATTCAGACTATTATAGTAAATCTTGTTCGAGAATCTTTTGTTTTAATTTATATTATAAGTCTATTTTAGAACATTATGTTGATGGTATTAAATGAATCATTTTTACTATTTTTATACATTTGATAATTGAGTAAATTACACTCGCACCCCCTGTGTTTTGCTCAAATTTCACTCGATACCCCTCCCTTTTTGCACCCTACAAAAAACCCCTTAATTGTTTAGTTCACATTACACTTAGACCCCTTCCTTCCTAACACCATTTAATAATCTAACAGAAATTAGGCACATGCTGGTCACATGACTTTTAATGAAATTTTATATCTAAAATACTCTCATCTTCTTCCTCTCAACCTAAAAATATTTTAAGACTCTTGTTTTTTTTTCTGTAAGACGTAAACCCAACTTTTTGTTGGATGTGAACCCAACTTTTCTGTAATTGAACAGGAACGATGAATAACTTGCAAACGATGAAGAGGAATTGAACGAATGTCGTGAGCGAAAGAGGAACTCGCACCCCCTAGACGCTCAAGAAGAACTCGCCAACAAGAGGAAGATAAACAGTAAATGGTGAAGAGAAATGAAATGTGAATCGTAAATTCTGAAACTAATTGGGAAGGGATAATTTGAGTTTTATAATTAAAATGTAAAGACAATTTTATCTGCTCACACATTTCAATTGACGTTAGTTAACGGTGTTAACAGAGGGGGTAAAAGTAATGTGCAAAAAGGGAGGGATAATGGGTGAAATTTGAGTAAAACACAGGGGTGTGAGTGTAATTTACTTTTGATAATATTGTGTTAACTGTATTGGATATTTGAAAAAATCATGATATAAAATAGTAGTTCTAAGGAAAAAAAAATTAAATGGATAACCCATTGATCCGAACCAAATCGAACCATTTATGAACGGGTTGGGTTGGGTTAGGTTTCAAAAAAAAATTCTAAAAATCGAACCAATCAAATTTGATTGGATTGGTCCTAAATTTGACCAAAATCAATCTGAACCGATCCGCGAACACCCTATACCTTCATTTGTTTGCCACTTGTCTCCTTAGGATGCTACTTTACTAATCACATGCTAACTAGGTAGTTTCCTTAAGATATTTGTAAGATTCTTCAAATCTTCAAAGATAAGCTTGTATCCTTGTCTTCTTCTAATTTTGTTTGTAACCATTTAGTGCAAAGCTATCCAAAAAAACATATATTCCTTCCTTGCTTTCCAAGCACCATTCGGCCAGCACCTTATTTTGTTCTTACATTGTGATTTTTATCTCTAACTAACATTAAATTTTTGGAATGTTACAGTCATGCTAAATGTACCACAATCGTGGTCAAATAACCGTCTTCAAATATTCAAATAAAATACAAATTTTAACTTTTTCACTCAATGGTTATATTTTTGTAAAACAAAACTAGCATCTAAATGTAAGTTTTGCCAAAAAAGTGTATGAAAATGGTAAAAAAAAACTCCCAAAATATCACTCAAAGTGACTTATCAACCCCTCACTCCATTTTTTTCATTAAGAATCCTTTCCTATTATATTATACAATCTATCATATTCATATTTCTTTCTTCTCTTCTTAGGTGTCAAATAAAAATGTCTAATTATACATTTTTATCCCATTTATAAAAATAAGCATGATTATCCAAATATTTTAAAAATATTAGGTAAATGCCCATTAAAAAATAGAATGTGAAAAAATATTAATTGTTACTTTGAAAGAGTTATGCCATTCTATGGGGAAGGGGTCATCTACTCATCATGTTCCAATCATGCCTCTCTCCGTGACCATCCGTGCCACCATTTCCACAATAAAACCCAGTATTTGATTTTAATATCTTCCTTTCAAACGAACCACGCACACCAGAAAACACCAACCAAACCAACATCCACAGACAACCGTTAAACCTACCCAACACCCTATTTTGAACCAATAAGGAGCAGTCGCAAGAGCATTCATTGACAGTCGAAACAAGTTATTTAAAAATTACTCGAGCTTCTATCAGAACCTATGAAAAACTATAATTAAACCGGGAAAAAACCGTAATCCGAATAACACATAAATTGGACGTGCGTGCCCCTCAGAAGCTCTCACATAATCACAATTATATTATAATTATGAACAAAGTGAAATACCCTCAATATTCTCTCAGTTAAGTTCAATACCAACCAGATCACTAATTAAACATCAAGAAAACTATATTGTCACTCAATTACAGTATTGCAAATGCATGATCTGGCCCGAATATATATGGGGAACTAAAAATTGCAAGGTGGTCCTCAAGTGGAAGCGAAGTGATGAACCACATTTTGCTCTTAACAAAGCATTACAAATTACTTACACGCTCAACTACACTGGCTACCAATAAATTTCTTTGAAAAGGAGTAGTACATTCTACAGCACAATTCTATGCAAAAGGATTTCCCCCAATCGAAGCAACTGGTTCCGGTTTCTGGATGTTCCTGTAAACAGGCAACTTGGTCGATGAATTGAGATTGTAAGATACTGCATCAAACCTTATATGACACATGCACGACACATCTATTAAAGATGTTACTAAGATATAAATAAACTTGGAAAAACACTGCTCGATGAATTTCATTCAGTGTACCACCAAGCAGCCAACTTCCTCGTCCTTTTGGGATTAGTAAGGAATTCATTTTATATACTGTTTCGTAGCCAATGAGTTGGGGGGTAACACATTACAAAAGGGTGATCAATGCAAAAGCTTGTAGACCTAAGTGAAGGTCTTTCTATACCGGTTACTTGCCAGCCTCCCCCTTGTGATTATCGGGGGTAACTGCTATATTTTGATGAATTAATTGAGCACCGAAAGCAATATTAGAAATACCAAGCAATAATCATCTAATGATCAGTTACAGCTACGTTGCAAATGCCAAAAATTTCCAATCTTGGAAGAAAGTATGAGATCCACAATGAAAACACACGTAGATAGATTTCAAAGACTCAACCAACATATCCGAAAAACATAGAAGAAAAAGAAAAGCAGCAAAAAAAAGACCATGTATGCAACTTACTGTATTTGCGAACTTGGTGATTGCATAGCCATGAATGACAAACCACCTACATAAATTGAATCAAATTACAAAAGAAAAATAAGATTACAGGAAGAAAATTGTATTGACACAAATATTTAAATTACATTTACTAGAGCGATATTGAACACATACTGGATCAATTAAAACAGCAATGAAAATGGAAGTAGGCAAGACTAAAACATTTTAGATAAATAAGGTTTGAACTTTCATTAGAAGTTTTCAAGCAATACCTTCTCCAGCAGATGATATATATGGGGTCACCGTGTTTTGAGGAAGCCAAGATTCAGCTATACCACCATGGAAGGTGGCTGGAAACAGGGCATCTGGCAGTGCAGCTTGCAAAGAGCTCATATCAAGAAACTGTGTTTGAAAAACCAAACACCAGACATGTTACATATAATAGGTAACTGAAGATAAGTCATTATCTCACTGTCTCCTATATCCCATGTTCACTTTGTCAGATTTGTATCTTTTCCATAGGCAGCAGCAATACCAGAGTATTGGAATCCATGCTGCAAGAATTAATTTAAGGGAGCATTTGGTTCAAGGAAAAATTTTAGTTTCCCAGGAATCTGAAGTTGGGAATATTTGTTTCCCATCATGTTTGGTTTATTATTTAAAAAGAACATTCCCAGAAAAAATTGTTTCCTAGGAATGTTTTTGCCTTGTGTTTCCCACAAAATTGTCCCCAAGGGGAGGTGAGAATCCAACTTTTCCAAGTAGAGAAAAAGTTTTATATGGGTAAAATACCATGTTGCTCTTATTAGACAATTTAATGTGGTAAATATTTAAGTAAATAAGAAAGTTCTATAAAACTAAATGTGGAAATCTTTTATTCCCAAGAAACATATAAATGTTGCCAATAATATGTACGGGCCAACCAAATAGATTTTAGCCATTCCTAGGAATCATGATTCCAGCACATGAAAAAACTTTTCTTGTATCAAACGCCCCCTAAATCCTTTAGAGTGTGTTAGTTTCACAGATTAAAAGTTCATTCCTAGTAATGTAAACATGGGAATGTAACATTCCTATGTTTGTTACAAGTTTTGAAAAATTATTCCCATGTATTGTTGATTTTGGAAACGTTGTAACTTCCTTTTATACTATGTTTTCCTATACTTTTATTCCCAAGGGGGATGGAAAAGTGATATTCCCATGGGAACATGGAAGTTATTCTCCAAAATGTTTAATGATCCTTCCATTTTTACTCTTATTTAAATTATTTTTGAATTTTAAAAATAACCCTAGGAATATTAAAATGTAACCAAAACCGTATTAAATATACCTAGGAATAACATTCCTACTTATCATATTCTTGGGAATACAATATCATTCCGTGAAACAAACACCCCCTTAGATTTTTTTAGCTGTGGTGGAGTTTCAAAAGGTTTCAAATGAAGGAGAGTGATCAGATGAACTATCATTCCTGGGAATTCAGAACATTAAAACAAACCGAATAGAAGGCTGCAAGTTACAATACTGAATTGAAATGGTTAAAATCACATGTTATGAACCTTCAAGAGTGTGATCAGATGAACTATCACCAATGAGTTAAAATTTGGCAGAAGTATCATTAGGAACTAATTTTAAATAAACAAATATTAAATAACAAAACTATACTAGAAAAATTAAATAACAGATAAACACCTACTAACTCTCATGACATACCATATTGTTGTGATCTACATCAGATTCATAGGGATAATCAAATGGATTAGTTGATTTAGATTTCGTTTCATTAGATTGAATATCTCCCTGAAAGAATAAACAAAATTAATAACCAAAAATATATAAAGAAAACCTACCACTTTATTGAATATAAGAAATTCTTGATCAACCTAAGAGAACAAACCATTGGAGGAAGCATGGGTGGGGGATATGCTGAGCCACTGACATGTGATGGGATGTCATGATTATCAAATCCACTAACAGGGGCAATGCCTTTAACTCCATCTTCATTGGATCCCTGATTTTATTTCAAAAAAAGAAAACAAAAGAAAAAGTGGGTGAGCAAATAAAAAAGTTGAGCTTTCGAATTTCTACATCATAAAACTATCATGGCAAGGTAATACAGGATGCATATAACAACCTCAGACTCTCTTAAACCCAAAATATGATTATCAGCCGATGGAAAATTGTGCAATTGTAATCCTTGACTAAGGGCATCCACAGGATGATGGCCACCAGAATCTTCAAATGCATTCCATGGCTGTATAAAGTACAAACACAATATATGAAATCTTGTACAAGTTTCAGTTTATTCCATAAAATCTTGAAATTATACCAGGAACAAAAGCAAGGGCCATCCATTAATTTACTCATGGCTGTACAGACACAACATACGAACCCTTATGTAAGTTTCAATTTATTCTATAACATCTTGAAATTTCACCAGGAACAAAAGCAAGGGACACAATTAATTTCCAAATGCACAATAATGCAAAACTAGCCATCAACTAGACTTTCTTTTACTTACTTGAGTGTTTGCTGCCATAGCAGAAACTTGTTCTTCTCCATTCCACACACCATCATGCCATAAATTAGATGTAACTGAAAAAGGTACACTGACACTAGAAATTTCAAAAGAGGGCCATTGCCTGTTTGCATTTGAGGTTGAAAATGGATCAAATGTTTCGTGTAAAGATTTAGCACTTGAGGGTACAGTGGCTGGAATTTCCACTTGTGCAGTAGAGGGGGTGCTCTGAGGCATATCAAAAGATGGCCATTGCATGTTTGCATTTGAGATTGAAAATGGATCAAATCTTTCTTCTAAAGATTTAGCATTTGAGGGTACAGTGGTTGGAATTTCCACTTGTGCATTAGAGGAGGTTCTCTGAGGAATATCAAAAGTTGCCCATCCTTCATTTTTAGGGACAGATAATTCCAGTGCCTTCCCATCTGAGGTTACAGTAGAAGGCTGCTGAGAAAAATCGGAAAAAAAATCAATAGATGCAAGATGGGATGTTTGAGTAAGTTGATTCTCACTGAAAGATGGATCTGCAGATGAAAGAGATGATTGAAACAAATACGATGTTGGAGCTTGAGATGGTGCTGCTGGTAAATGAAAAAGATCAACAGGTGAAGCTGATTCCAGTGGTGCCTGGGAGAGGTCCATGCTAACAGATCTTGTAGGACCAGGTGGTCGTGGAATGCCAAATGCTTTATTCTGAAGTGGTTCTGAATCTTGGACTGGTTCTGAGAAAAAATCAACTAAACTGCCAGAATTATAAGATCTCAAGGATGTGAATTTGTTGTCTGTTGATTGTGCTGACACAGTTCTCTGGGGAATGAGTGCAAATTAATGCCATGCAGAGAGAAACACATGATCAGCTTGATACAACAATAAGGCCACAAGCACTTGGAAAATGTAATAAACAGAATCATTCAAACAGAATGCTTATACACCAAGTTTGAACACACTCAAATTAAACCAATCGTTGGTTATTTTAGAAAGGTAACATTTGATTGTTTGGACTTCATAATAAGTGATAATTATGAAGAAGACCACATCTCAACTTTTTAATAGATCTTCTCACAAGGACTCATTAGCAGGCAGTGAGATAAAGTAAATATCGATCAAGAAATCCATTATTAACAAGAAACTCAAAGACTCAATTCTCTCTCTGTACTAGATTTGATATATATGCCCTGAAGAATTGATCTGACTATCTTCAAAAATGTAATGCTCCACTAATAAATTCGTTATCCTTCCTATGTTCATATTCCTATACTTGTACCATGTTACCTCAATAATAACTTTGCATTATTTTACTTGATAATAATGCATCCTGAACCAGAAACAGCATGCAGGCAATATATTATTTGATATTTTGATTCCTACAGGAAAATCCATTTCTTTCTATGGACAATATTCCAATTCTCTGACAAACCTGTGGAGGACGAATTCCATCTGCATCTCTCTTGGCATTGGCATTAGTTTCCAAAGATGCATTTCTTGCTTGGGAACACACATTGTCACTTGAACTTGAACCAGAACGCCGCTGATAGGATGGACTTCTAATCTTGATATCCTTATGAAAATTGGGAGACTGAACATCGGATTTGAATTGTTCGCCACCACTAGACACAGAAAAGTCAGAAATTCTTGGACCAGATCCCTCATTTGCAAATCTATCATCATACGCGTGATCACTGAAGCGGCCAGGACTGTAGATAATACTAGACATCTTCCCTTCATAGCGAGCTTTATCTGAACCAGGCTTCCTGGTCAGTGCAGCTGCTTGTTTTCCATACCGCCTATCCTCATATTGATAATCATATGGAGGACTTTGAGAATATGAATGATAAGAACTGGCACGCCTAATCTCATCTTCATGAATTCCAGGGCTCTACAATTAATTGCAAATATAAAATGTTCAGAATTTAACTAAAGGGTGAAATTAACTTGGATTATGAGGATAGTTGTGCAACTAATTATGTGTAGCTGATTTCCTTAGTGATTGCTAAGGCATCATTTACATCAATATCTTCACAAATTTAAGTTTCACTAAACAATTATATGCACAATACTGAGAAAAAGATCTGTGTAATTGATCACCTTATTCATTTATTTCTTTTCTTTATTTATTTACCTAAGCAAAATGAATTGAATAAAATAAAATAAAAACTACGTACCTCATTGCCCAGAGGCTCCTCGCTATACGAAGGTAAGGAGGAGGGATATTATACGCAGCCTTACCCTTGTATACACAAAGAGGCTGTTTCTGGATCCGAACCCATGACCAACAAGTCACCAAGGCACAACTTTACCGTTGTGCCAGGGCTCGCCCTTAAGCAAAATGAATTGAATATTGTAGTATTATATATTTATATATTGAATATAATAGTATTATATATTATATTTAGATCAAAGGAAGCACAAACAAATATCATACACGACAAGATACATCTGGAAACCCAATATTTCTTTTGCAGGGGGAAAAAGGCATGTCAGAAAAAAAGAATAAGCTATCCAAGCTTAAGAAAAATTAGTTATTCCTAGAAACAAATCAGTATCTAAGAATATATTGCCTGTGCATCTCTTGGAGGCTTTTCCGAAGACTTTGCTCCAGCATATCTTCCATCCACATACACACTCCTTATAAATTCCCTTATTTTTTCAACATTGCTGCAAAAAAATAACATCATAATGCCACACAATAAGTTATACATATTAATAATGATAAATAACAGGTTAGTAAAATAGCTTTAACCGCAAACCATAAAACTATACCTGTTATCTGGCAACCGCTGTCTCTGGAAGTCCCAATTTTTCAAATATATTTCCCTTGCACGCTTAAAACAAAGAGCCACACATAAATCTCAATTCAACCAGGAAATTAAGGTAGCTACAAATGAAGAAGATTTACACTTAACAAGGAAATAAATGTAGCTACCACTATCAAAAAGAAGAAAAAATCACTCTTTTACCTGGTTACCTCCATTTTGAAGAGCATCAACTTCTTGTGAAGCGAACTTTGCCATTGACACAGACTTCACACGATGAGTAAACTCACGACTGCATGACATGTAAAAAATGGGTGATTTTAAGAATCGTACAATATCACCAGATATGGAACTACTACCACAATCATAACCAAGCCTTCTCCAAGTATGTGAGGTTGGCTAAATGGAATCAATATTAAAAAGGAATAATTATTAATTATATTATAAAGAAGCATAATTAATGAACATTAAACCATGATAACAAGGCCATATGATATCATTGAATGAGGAGTAACAACATCACAAAAAAGAGTCAATATTTTGATTATAAGATTAATTTAGATTATATGATGCTTTGAGGAAAAGTATTTTTGTACCTATTTAAAAAAACAAATTGTTCTTAACTATAGAGGCATTAAGCTCATGAGGCATACTATGAAGTCGAGGGAGAGAGTTATTGAACATCGCTTGAGGAGAGAGACCAAGGTTTCTGTATATCAATTTGGATTTATGCCAAGAAGATGTATCATGGAAGCTATTTTCTTGATGCGACATGGAAAGGTATCGAGAAAAGAAGAAAGACTTACATATGGTGTTCATAGATCTTGAGAAACCATACGGTAAGGTCCCAAGAAAAGTTTTATGGTGGACTCTTGAAAAGAAAAAAAATATCATTAAAGTATGTTAATGCAATCAAGGATATGTATGATGGGACTACCACATGTAAGCTTGTAATGGAACATTAAGGTATTTTTCTATCGCGGTAGGTGTACACCAAGGTTCAGCTCTTAGTTCTTATCTTTTTGTCTTAGTGATGGATGAACTAACAAAAGATATTCAAGAGGAAGTGTTGTAGTGTATGTTTTTTGCAGATGATATTATGTTTATTGATGAGACCAAAAACGGTATTAATAGAAAACTTGAATTGTGGAGAAACACTTTTGAGTCTAAAGGACAATATTTATTATGAGGATTTCATTTTTTTAAGAATTTTATCTCATGTCAAAAATCAAAATGACCAATAGTAAAGCAGAAATTTATAAGAAATCCATTTTGGAATTAAAGATTTTCTCATTATTCTCAACTACTGCAGAAAACATAGTAAAAAAAAAAAAAGAAGAAAGAAATAAAGAAAGAAAGAAAGAAACTAAGTATAGTTATCAAAATAATGTACGTTCATGATTGTTTTCAACCACAAGAGCACCTAACAGAAAACATGATGTGACTTAAAAGTACATGTTATATAACAATTAGCTGAAACTTTACATCAAGCCTGTTTATTTTTCTCAATTGAAATCCCAATCCCCTTTAAAAATTCAGGACTTGACAAGCTATATAATTATAAAATGTAAGCATCCTTCTTTAAAGAAAAAATATAAAGCGTGAGTTAATAAAACGAAAAGGAACTCACTGTATTCCACTGCATGTCATACAAATGAAAGTCCAAAAACTCGTACATACATATTGTGGTCCCTGTACAAATAACGGCATATCCATTAACTGGAAATCATCTCATAACAAAGACAAAACGTTGATAAGTTCTTTTCTCAAATACTAAGCGATAATAACATCATATAAAACCATAAAAAGAAAATCACATGAATAATTTGAAGTCTTCTTCTGTATAATAACCTTTTGCAAATGCTAATTATTAGGCTAATTTTGTCTAAAGTCTAAATCAATGTAATCTTTTTGGAATCTGCAGGAAAAAAAAAAATAGACTTCAAAATTAAAATCTCCATGTCAAATTCTTGAAATATTTTCCACCCTTCTCAGCTCTCAACAACTATGCCCACTTCAGCGCCGAAGGCTTTTAAGAGTTTTTAAGCTTCTAATTATCATTCATAAAACTCAAAACATAAAAAAGGTTACTAAAACACACTTTTACCAAACCAAATAAGAAGAAAAAGAAAATCAAATTCAAAAACAGGAGTTGAATTTACCAGGCTGTTGCAGTTGATACATCTTCGATTCGGCGGAAGCTTCATGAGACCTCTGATAATTTTCTCGTTCCTCTCTTCTTCCTTTCTGCTTCCCATTTCCGACCCCAAATCAGAAACACAGAAACCCTAGAAACTGCAATCGAAATCAGAGCGAGAGAAGAAAAAATAGCAGATATTCGAATTTCGGAACAGAGAACGGCAATTTTCCACCCCCGAGAATCAAGAAACGGTGGCGGCAGCGTTCGATCTAGGGTTTTGGGGATTCCTGAATTGGCGAAAGGTAGAAGATGAAGAACGCAAAAACGCTTGGTGATTTTGTTTGGTTCACATAAAATGGATGAACCAGGGAACAAGAGAATGCAAATAAAAGAAACGTTTGCGTTGTCCACATTTTTTAAATTTAAATTTTGTCGCAAAAATTTTAAATTCATTTATTACTAAGACGGTTATTAGTCTTTTAATTTGACATAAACCATATTAAAAATAAAAATTAATGAATTTTATGTACGGAAATCATTAAGAAAATTAAAGTTTATTGACAAATTTTTTATTAGAAATTATTTATATTTATTTTTAAAATAATATATATATATATATTATAATTTTTTGTGCCATCAATATCTTTTTTATTCTTAACCAATATCTTTATCACATTTATTAACAAAATGTATAAAAAATGATAAAAAAATTATTTTGATAATCAAAAATTATATTTCTTTACCATCAAAGATATAAATTAATTAGTATAGGATTATTTTAATTTAATTAGATGTTTTGAATTCAATAAAAATTTTAAGAATAAAATTATTTCTTGGAAAGAGGGAGAGGAGGGACAACAAGGGGTTAGGGTTGACAAAATAGGATCAGTCCAAAAATGACCGAGTTGGTTCTAGTCTACCAAAAACATGGATTGGATCGGGTTGGCCTACTTTTGCAAAATAAATTGGAAATGCTAGTCTACTTCACTTTAAAGTAGGTTGACGGGTCAACGACCAACCCACTTAAAAAATAAAAAAAAATAAAAAAGTTAATTTTTATAAAAAAGACAAAAAAATTATTAAAAAATATGATGCAATTAAATAGAGCTTGTTACAGGAACGAGGCTAAATATTATCCTATAAACCATTATTTTAGGTAACAATTGGATAACTCATAAAACAAATAGGACAACAATAAGCTACTGCTTTAATAGCATCACTACTTATTCTCTCACATCCAAGCATCCAACATATATTGGTAGCCAAGCCTTTCATTTCACTTAAAAAGTAGAAAATAGTCTGTGGTAAGAGACAACACTTCATATTGATAAATGATAAACCAATAAAGAGAAAGTTTTGCAAGAGCGATGGAAGCCTTATAAATTCTACTCATTCAACCTATAATTTGTTGAATATATATGATATATATATTAAATAATAATATGTTCACTTACAAGCCCAATAGGTTATTGTATGGTTATATAGACCTATATGGGCTGGAGCTCAATAGCTTGCTATATTACTAGGTTTTCCCTAAGCTAGAGGTAACACTATTGAGCATTCCAAATCTGATGTCTCTTGGTGTAATACTTCAAGCACCCAACACTAAACCATTCTCTCTCAAACTTCCTTACCTCCAACAATCTTGAAGTATTAGCTTCCTGTATCGGATTTGAGCGAGTAAGGTGTTGCTTCGAAGATCTCATCGAGAGGAACTCAAGGGTGTGATCCCTTTCGTATTTCGACAGAAAGATTAACGGGGATCTGAGATTGAAAACTTTGTAGTCGCAACTTTTGAGGCCAGATCCTAGAAATTTCAGCCGATTTCACAAGTTGAAACCTTTGTGGTTTTGTTCTACTCGTTGAGACGATCGTTTTGAGTCTTCATTTGCGTAAAACGGAGGTCAAACGAAGGACCTATAGCCATTGGAAGTTTCTGCAGTTTTCCGGCGACTAGTTCGTCTTCTCTGGCAAACTTTCTGGCAACTTCGTCTTCTCCAAAGAACTCTCCAGCGACTGGTTCGTCTTCTCCTGCAAACTTCCGGCGACTGGTTCATCTTCTTCGGCGAACTTTTCCGGCGATTTTTCAGCAAGTGTCCGACAACCAAAAATGGTTCCTAAGGTTTTTGGGCGTTCCAGATTCAGTTTTGGGGTCGAATTTCACCTCTACAGTGCTATTTTGAAAAGTTAGAAGGTTTGGTATACTTTAGAGGATTTTAAGGTGCACTCTTTCTAACTCTTTTACTTTGATTAAAATGGAAAAACATAACTCCCATGATATCATAAAGCTGGAATCCTTTGATGTCACTGAATTTCATGGTTAGAAATTTCATGTTCAGTTTGGCATGAAGGAACGTGATATATTCTATACTGTATTAAGTGATTTTGCATCTACTGTTGAAAATGTGGATGAATATCAATGGATTAAAGATGAAGATTTTTGTAGAAATTACTTGTTAAACTCTTTAAATCCTCGTTTAGCTATGACTTATAGTGAGTATAAGACTGCAAAAGAGATATGGGATCACTTAAACACTCAATTTCAAAAACAAGAGAGATTTTCTAAGACTCTTCTAGCAGAGAAGTTCTTTGACTTTAAGTTCAATATGAACTCAAGCATCACTTCTCAATTAATTGAACTTGAGAATATAAGGAACAAGCTAAAAGAGGACAATTATGATTTGTCTGATAATCTCTTTGTTGGTCTTGTGTTGAGTAAGCTACCTGCTGAATGGTTTTAAGACTGACATGCACAGACTAAAAGAACACATGTGGCTGGATGAATTAAAAAGGTATATTCATATTGAAGATCGAAACATTTGTAGGAAGAGTTTGGAACAAGTAGGACAACAAAAGTCAGTTGCCAACTTAGTTTCACAGTCCTATAAATATCAAAAAAAGTCCAAGCCACCAAAAGGTGAATCCTCTTCATAGTTAGAGGCCAAAAAGACTGTCTTCAAGAAGAAGAAGAAGAAGGGCAAGTTCCATAACCGTGGAAAGTGGGGTCATTGGGCAGTAGAGTGTAAGCTACCAAAGATGTTAAAGAACAACACACCACAAAATGAGGCTAATATGCTAATTAGTGAACCTGAGCCTCAAGCCTTCATTGGAATGATGAATAATGGAAATGTCCGTGTCTCTTCTGAGTGGTGGTTGGATAGTGGTGCTACATGTCATGCGACAAATGATGAAAATTTACTCACTAATGTCATAGAAGTGAAAGACACCATGGAAAATTGTAATGGTGGTGAGGCAGAGGTAACTCATGCTGGAACTGCTAATTTGGTGCTTTGTTCAGGTAAGTTACTAACTTTGAAAAATGTTAAAGTAGTACCTTTACTTAAAAAGAATTTAATATCTGAGTTTACTTGATAAAGCTGGTATGTCTTTTTCAACTATGAATGGTAGAGTAACTTTATCTGTTGACTCATGCTACTTCGGTTGTGCATTTATGATCAATGGCATGTATAGATTGAGTTTAGATACTGATAGCATAAACCATGTTAGTTCTACTTTGATTGATCCAAAATTATTACATAATAGACTTGGACATGTAAACTATAAGAAATTGCAATATTTATCTAAAACTCACAACATTCCATTAAATACTTCTATTCGATTTTGACAAATGTGAAGTATGTGCACATTTTCTAAGATCACTAGAAAACCTTTTAAGTCGGTTACTAAAAGGACAACATTTCTTGAGCTTATACATTCTGATCTTTGTGACTTTAAAAACTATGCACCGGAGGGGGTCGGAAGTACCTAATCACTTTCATAGATGATTTCTCTAGATATTGTCATGTTTATTTGTTGAAATCGAAAGATGAGGCTTTTGAGAAGTTTAAGATTTTTAAATCTAGAGTTGAAAATCAACTTAATTTGAAAATTAAGATGTTTAGGAGTGATAGAGGAGGAGAATATACAATGACTGGGTTCAAGGAATTTTGTGCTTTGGAAGGCATAATACTTGAAACCACTGCTCATTACTCACCCCAATCAAATGGTGTTGCAGAGCGTAAGAATAGAACTTTAATTAAAATGCTAAATTCTATGTTACTTACAGCTGGCATGCCTTCCTTCTATTGGGGAGAAGCTGTTTTAATTGCTAATCACATCTTAAACAGGTTGTCGCACTCTAAATTGTCTAAGACACCTTATGAGATATGGCACAAACATCCTTGTAGATATGATACCCTTAAAACTTGGGGTTGTGTTGCCTATGTAAGGATACAAGATCCTAAAAGGCCCAAGGTGGGACCTAGAACAACTACTTATGTATATCTAGGTAGTGTAGAAGATAGTGCTGCAAATAGATTTTTGGATCTATCTACTAATACAGTGATAGAATCTAGATATGCAAAATTCTTTGAGTACAAGTTTGTTAGCAATCTTGAATTGAAGGTTTTTGGGTCTACATATATGATTTTAGAATCTCCTGTAGAATCTATAGCTTGTCTTTCTGACACTAATCTCACATAATTGGCTATTGAACTAATCCCAGTTAGAAAATCTACAAGAGATAAAGTTTCTAAAAGTTTTGGTGAGGACTTTGTCACTTACCATATAGAGGGTGATCCATTCTCCTATCAAGAAGCAATGAGATCTAGGGAATCCTTACTATGGACAGAAGCCATAGATGATGAAATGAGTTCTTTGCTACAAAATCACACTTGGCAGCTAGTCAATTTGCCAAAAAGGGCTAAGGCTATAGGTTGTAAGTGGGTATTAAAGAAGAAACTAAATAGTGACGGATCAATAGCTAGATATAAAGCACGTTTATTAGCTTTAAAGGCTTTAAACAGCAGAGTGAAATAGACTTTTTTTACGTTTATTCACCTGTATGTCATCTGTCAACTATAAGAATTCTTCTTGCTTTGGCATCTATTGAACACTTTGTAGTGCATCAAATGGATGTAAAAACAGCTTTCTTAAATGGAGAGTTAAATGAAGAAATATACATGGAACAACCTGAAGGGCATGTCATGAAAGGCCTTGAGGAAAAAGTTTGTAAATTGAACAAATCTTTGTATGGTCTTAAACAAGCACCTAAGATGTGATATCTCAAGTTTGACAAGGTGGTAATGAGCTATGGTTTTCAGTCCAGTTATTCAAATAAATGCCTTTACTATTGTTTCATGTCAAATAAGATAGTCATCATATGCTTGTATGTTGATGGAATGTTAATTCTTGGCTTCGATCATTCTATAGTGAGTGATGTGAAAACCACTTTAGCTAGAGAATTTGACATGAAAGATCTTGGTATAGCTAATACCATTCTCGGTATGAAAGTAAGCTTTGAAAGACAAGTTATCTCCCTTAGCCAAACTCATTATATTGAGCAGCTACTTTCTACCTGGGGATACAATGAGTATAAATCGAGTGAGACACCATATAATTATAACAAAATACTGAGTCCTAATGAAGGGACCAGTGTGGATGAGTTAAAGTACTCAAAACTGATAGGTAGTCTCATGTATGTTATGAGTTGCATTAGATCCAACATAGTCTTTGCAATTGGCATGTTGAGTCATTTCACTAGTAATCCTAGTAAAGAGCATTGGGATACCTTAAAGGTACTAAAGATTATGCTCTATGTTATTCTGGTTATCCTTCAACTATGGATGGATATTCTGATGCCCCATGGTGTTCAAAAATTGGAAATAGTAAATCCACTAGAGGATATGTATTCACTCTGGGTGGAGCTGCTGTTACTTGGAAATCCAAAAGACAGACTTGTATTGCGTTGTCATCAATGGAATAAAAACTTTTTGCTTTAGCCTTAGCTGGTGAAGAGGCAGAGTGGGATAAAGAATCTAATTATGGATATTCCTTTGACTCAACTAAAGATTTAATTCTTTAAGTTTATTTTGTGATAATCAAGCAGCAGTCCAAGTCGTAAAAAATGTTCTCTTCAATTCAAAGAGAATACATGTAAGACTGAGACATGCATTGTTGAATTATCTGAGAGAAAAAGAAGTTATCACCTTGGTCGATGTGAGATCAAAGGATAACATGGCCGATGCTCTCACAAAAGGTTTGCTTACAGATCGATTATTCAAAACAGTGAGGGAAATGGGGTTAAAGACTATGTAGACAAGTCTTAATAATCATTTATTTACCTTTAATTGTGTGTTTGAAATATCGAATTTTCCTTTGCTGGCCAAATGATAAGCACAATTTATATGTTTTATCGATGATCGTGGTTGCTAACTATTTTGAAAATGGTGACTTATCTCATTCCAAACTTGATGAGATGATTTTAATCCAATTAAAAAGTGCTATCTGGAAAGCTTGTGTCATTCCAAACATGATGATACAATCCTACCAGGTTGGCCTATCCTTTTGGTTAAATGATCTCATTCCAAACTTGATGTTAGATTATTTGACTTTAAGGAATTAGTAACTGTGACATTCCAAATTGAAACATAGAAATAGTTGATTATATAAGAATCTTATTGGTCTTGTTCTTAATTGAAACTTGACATTACAAGACTAGGTTATTGTAAGTAACGTGACTATTAGTCTTATTCTGTGAAATGAGACAATCGTTATTCTCTTATAAATAAACTTAGGTTGATGGCTCTTTATAACTTAAACTTAAAGGCCTTGTTCATAATTTATGAAACTGGTTGATGCTTATGAACATGATATTATGATGCTTTATGACATTGATATATGTTTTTTCTTTGCCTGATGATTGATAAGTGCCCTATTTTAGTAAAATTAGGGTTACAATGCTGGCACTTATCTTTTTGACTTCAATAAATTTGTTTGTAAACTTGTCCTAAACCTAGTTGATTTGTATTTAGTACTTGTATGAACATTGTTTTTCACATTTTGGAAGATTAGTCCAATCATATTTTGTATTTTGATAGGTTCCAATGATATCCGAAGTATCCAAGCAAGCAAAGCAAGCGAAAGGGGCATAAAAATAAAATTTAGGAGGTGTCAGAAGCAAAATGGCCCAGAACTCATCCAGGCCCATAACCTTTCTTCACTATTAAGGCTTTAACTCGCCCAGGCGAGCCTCCTCAGTGTAACTTGCTCGCCCAGGTGAGCTTCAAGTTCCAAGAAGATGTGATTACTTCGCCCAGGTGAGCAAAAACAGGAAAAAACACTCGCTTGGGCGAGTAGGCTTAAGTGGGTGACCAAATCCTATAAATAGCCTTGCCAAACTTGAAGGAAGGCATTCCAATTTTGAAATTCCTTCTTCTTGTACGTAGGATTAGCTTAGGGAGAGGGAGAGAAGTGAGGATTAGTGTGGACACTCTGCCGAAAAGAAGCGGTGATGATTCCCTTCATCAATTCTTCCATTGAGGATGATATGTTCTCCACAATGATTTGCTAGTTTCTCTTAAGGATTGGATGTAATCTTCTTACCCCTATGTATCTCTTTTAATATTTATTTATGCATGAATCTTTTCTATTCCTCATTGGTAATTTCATTCTGTTCTTAATGCTTGATTTTACTTGATCACTAGTTTCATGAAATTAGATTCTAAGCTTGACTGGAAAGTGTCCTTAGGATCTGAACTGAATGATTTTACTCATTACGTTACGTTGCAAGGAATAGGGCATAATGTTTTGATTGCAAATAGCATGCGATTGTGATTATAATGCTGGGGTATTTACTTCATATGTGAGGGATCGATATTCGGTAGATATCCTTAGGATTCTCGAATGCGAGGGATCGATTCGGGGTGAAATAATGTATGCATCAATAAGGATAGAAAATGATTTATACATAGTAAATTTAATTGAATACTGAGGGTATGAATGATGAAACCTAATCCCACTTTCTCATAAATATATTTCATTTTACTAGTTTCGTAATTTTCGATTACTTTAGTAATCACATGAAATTCCGCTCATCCTTATTGTACATAACTATTGAACTGTTAACTTTTACTTAGATAAACTGAGTAGCTCAAGTCCCTGCGGAGACGAACTTTTATAAATTTTGTAACAACGACAAATTGGTACACTTTTCAAGAGTTTTAACAAGTTTTTGGCGCCGTTGCCGGAGACTTGAGTCGCTCACTCAGTTCTTTCCAATTGAATTTTTCAGTTAAATATGACTTTTTCTTTACTTTCGTTATTTTGATTTTGTATAAATTCTCTTGTGTTTTATTTTATTTTATTTTCCCTAACCTCGGTACTTACGAGTTATTGTAAGTTTGTTATTTTTCCTTTTTGAGATAAATTTCTTGCAGATAAATTGTTATTTAAATTCAAAAATTACGAAGATCATAAAAGAAGAACATAAAGGAAAAGAAACAAACAACCAAAGAGCTACCGAGTGAATCTTGTTCTATTTTTATTCTCCTTCACCAGTAAAGCAACCTGTAATTTATATTATGGTTGATAAAGGAGGGGGAGAAGAAAATAGACCACCAAGGAGGACTCTTGGTGACTATGCGTATCAACAAGGACCAAAATATTACAACAGCACAGTCATTCCTCCTTTCAGTAAAAAGGTTGTGGAATTGAAGCCCGCATTGCTCAGTCTGATTGGATCACATCCTTTTTTTGGAATGGATCATGAGGATCCATACATTCATTTGTCTATTTTCATGGAGTTGTGCAGTACCATGGGAGCTTCTTATGAAGATGTTGAAGTTTTCTATCTCAAAGCTTTTCCATTCTCTTTGACAAGTAAGGCAAAGACATGGCTTCAGTCCTAACCAAACAAAAGTCTTAGCACTTGGGAAGAAATGGAGGAAAAAATTATTGCTAGATTCTTTCCTCCATCCAGATTCATTAATGTAAAATCAGCCATTACTACTTTGTCCCAAGGGTTTGATGAACCTCTCTGTGAAACATGGGAGAGATTCAAATCATTATTGTGGAGGTGCCCAAACCATAACTTTGATGACATTGCACAACTACATATTTTTTACAGTGGTTTGAGACCTCAAACAAAGATGATTCTTAATGCCTCAGCTGGAGGTATGATGATGTCAAATAGCCAGAAGGAAGCAATTGTAATCATTGACTCCATAGCAGCCAGTGATTACCAGTCTCACCATGATAGATCTCCGATTCAAAGAAAGGTATAATGGAGCTGGATACTACAAATGCAATTCTAGCTCAAAATAAGCTCTTAACTCAACAAATAGAGGCCTTGACCAAACAGATAGGCCAACTTCCTCAACAATTTCAGCAAGCACATGGTGATTGCCAACAAGAAGAGGAGGCTTATTATATGCAAAATCAGACCAGATCTCAACAAAACTTCCAAGGAAATTGTCAAAGCTACAGAGATGGTCCAAGTTCTTATGACTGGAGGCAGCAAAATGATAATGCATATTATGGTCCCACTAACTCTTCTTTTGCATGTCCCTCTAACAACTCTTATGTAGGTTATTCAAATATGGGTCCACCACAACAACAAGAAGCTCAGCCTGACAAAATTTCAAAAATGGAAGATACTCTAACTCAGTTTATGTAGATGTCCATTACAAATAAGAAGAACATTGAGGCTTCCATTAAAAATCTTGAAGTTCAGGTTGGACATCTTGCAAAACAAATATCTGAGCATAGAAGTGGACCTTTTTCAGCAAACACAAGTCAATCCAAAGGAACCGAGGGAGTGTTTTAGAGTGGATGTCTTGGATGAAGTAATTTCTGACTCCAAGAGGTTGGTTCAAGTAAAAGATTGTTCAGAGAAAATATTAATTGAAGCATTAGAGGAGATGAGTGAATCTGAAGAAAAAGATAGTTTAGATTATCTCCCACAGCCAAATGCTTTGGAGAAAATTCCTTACCAGTAGTTTATCTTTGAGGAATTGTTAAAGGAAGAAAAGAATCAAGGATCACAAATAAAGGTAAAAGCGGTAACTCCACATTTTAATTATGTTTTTCCTGTAGGTGATTCAAAGACACCAGTTACCAGCTATTCAATTCTCTCTGAAAAAGAAAAGAAACTGGTGAAAATGTTGGAGGAAAACACAAAAGCCAATGGCTCATCACTATTGTCCAATTGTTAGGAGCCAAAGCCATAACAAAAGCGTCCATCTAATAAGACACTAAAGAAGCGCTCCTGGGAGGCAACCCAGTGTTTTTAATTTTTGTCTTTACTTATGTTATTTATATCTTATGCTTATAAATTATATGTATGAACTTTACTTTTTGAATTCTTATCTTTTTGAATGTATCATCTACTTTGTTAGAACTTAGATACAGGTCCATTTTGTTAAAAAGAGGTAAAACAGGTGAGGACGAAGAACGTGGCAGATCCTGTTTGAATGGAGGAAACTGAGCTCCTCAGCCATGATCTTCAAAAATCTGTGACATTGTTTTATATTCCTTTACTGCTTTGTAGTTTACGTTAAGTACTTTATTATTTACTATGTTTGATGTTTGCTTGAATACTTGTGTGCATTTACGATTCTTTTTGGTATTGCACACTTTGATTGCATACAGAGGTTTCTCTCTTTTTGGAAAGTACACATTTTAAATCTTTTTGGGACTTAGCTGACTTACATGTTTTGAAAAGAATCAACAGTTAAATAATTTGAAACTTACTTTTTGTATTGGATCAGAACACAACAAAATGAATTTTGGAAACTTTGAGAATGAAAAACAAGGAATGGTCTTCTAAATACTAAATGAAAGCAAATCTTTTTACATGAAATTGATAAAGAACAACTTTCGAAACATTGATTTGATTTGAACATGAAAACAGACCTTAAGCCTAAGTGAGTGTGTGCAACCACAAAAATCACATTAAGTGTCCTCACTGATATGTTTTATAGTTGATTTTGCATAAATTTCTAATTGTCATAACATATGATTCATGGATATGATTTAGGCCTTCTTTCTTTTTGAACATTTTTTAAGCCACTGGCCAAAAAGCTATCCCAATATATAATGATTTATCATTTTGCAAACCCTTTTGAGCCAAACACTTGATATTTTGTTGGAACCCTAACCTAGAATAAGAATTCCCTACCTTACCTTAGGTTAAGAGAGCAAAGGGGGATTTTATTTTGTTTTGTTGGAAGCTTTTATCAGTTGGGTAGCTAAAATGATGGAAAAGACTTTGTTGTAAATGTGGCTATTCATGTGATTTAAAAAGTTAGTAAAGAAAAAAAAAGAAGGAAAAGAAAAAGAAAAAGAATAAAAGAAAAACAAATTCCTTGTGTTCTAAATTTGTAAAATTCTATAAATGTTGGATGATTGGAAGGATTGATATGAGAAACATGGATATCTTGGTAGGAAAAGAAATAGGAAAGTGATGATAGCATTGTTTTATCCTTTGTTGCTCTCCTATTCTCGAGGTATTTTTGAATATCCAGAAAAACCAGGATTCTTTTCTAGCCAAGCCCAACCATAAAAGCCCTAATGATTCATGATAATTATGTACTATGATTTGATGGGAAATGAACTGCAAAATTAATCTGACATATCAGTGTTGGAATTGAGAATAAACACTTACCTGTGGGAGAATTAAACACTATGAGAGGTTTTCCTCTGTTTGAAACAATCAGGTGTTTCCTCTGATGTTCTTTAGTAATAAAATATGGATTGATCTTAATCTCATTTGGTTTTGTGAATTCCATCTTTTGTTTCAATTCTTGAGGTTGATTATTTGAAAAATTTTGTTCTGATCAGAGTTGATTCTTTGCAAAGCATGTTCATATTCATATTAAAAGTATCTTCTATACTCCTAGTGTATTTACTTTGCTTGAGGACAAGCAAGATTCTAGGTTAGGGGGAGTGATAAGTGCTCTATTTTAGTAAAATTAGGGTTACAATGCTGGCACTTATCTTTTCGACTTCAATAAATTTGTTTGTAAACTTGCCCTAAACCTAGTTGATTTGTATTTAGTACTTGTATGAATGTTATTTTTCACATTTTGGAAGATTAGTCCAATCATATTTTGTATTTTGATAGGTTCCGATGATATCCGAAGCATCCAAGTAAGCAACGCAAGCGAAATGGGCATAAAAATCAAATTTGGGAGGTGTTAGAAGCAAAATAGCCCAGAACTCGTCTAGGCCCATGACCTTTCTTCACCATTAAGGCTTTAACTCGCCCAGGCGAGCTTCAAGTTCCAAGAAGATGTGATTAGCTCGCCCAGGCGAGTAAAAACAGGCAAAAACACTCGCCTGGATGAGTAGGCTCAAGCAGGTGACCAAATCCTATAAATAGCCATGCAAAACTTAAAGGAAGGCATTCCAATTTTGAAATTCTTTCTCCTTGTACGTAGGATTAGCTTATGATAGCTTAGGGAGAGGGAGAGAAGTGAGGATTAGTGTGGAGATCTGCCAGAAAAAAACGGTGATGGTTCCCTTCATCAATTCTTCCATTTGAGGAGGTGCTCTCCACAATGATTGGCTAGCTTCTCTTAAGGATTGGATGTAATCTTCTTACCCCTATGTATCTCTTTTAATATTTATTTATGCATGAATCTTTTCTATTCCTCATTGGTAATTTTATTCTATTCTTAATGCTTGATCACTAGTTTCATGAAATTAGATTTTAAGCTTCACTGGAAAGTGCCCTTAGGATCTGAACTGAATGATTTTACTCATTACGTTACATTGCTAGGAATAGGGCATAACGTTTTGATTGTAAATAGCACAAGATTATGATTATAATGCTGGGGTATTTACTCCATATGTGAGGGATCCATATTTAGTAGATATCCTTAGGATTCTCGAATACGAGGGATCGATTCGGGGTGAAATAATGTGTGCATCAATAAGGATAGAAAATGATTTATACATAGTAAAGTTAATTGAATACTGAGGATATGAATGATGAAACCCAATCCCACTTTCTCATAAATATATTTCATTTTACTAGTTTCGTAATTTTCGGTTACTTTCGTAATCACATGAATTTTCGCTCATCCTTATTGTGCATAACTATTGAACTGTTAAGTTTTACTTGGATAAACTAAGTAGCTCAAGTCCCTATGGAGACAAAGTTTTATAAATTTTGTAACTTACAACGATAAATTGGTACACTTGCCAAGAGTCTTAACAATGATATGATGCTAAGTTCTTTTAATAGAACTAGACATTTTTAGTAGTTTACTCAAATGATTGAATTCATGATAATATGAAATTCATATTTGACATTCTACAAGGGATGGCAAAGATGGAGGAGAGCTTACTAAGTGGGATCCTGAAGAGGACGGCTAGCTTGATATATGAATCTATCATTTAGAGTTGTAGGGAACTTGACAGTTCACTTGCTATTGATCATTATGTTGGAGTCCATTTACTTGAGACTTACATTTTGTTATTTCTATTTTGTGAACCTTATGATTATTATGCTTATTTATTATATTTGTAAGGCCTTAGACTATTTTGACTAGCCTACTTATACTTGACTATTATGCATATGTTGGTTGTGAACTAATTTTGAGATGTTGGGATTTGGATGAGTTTAGATTTAATCTAAAACTCTTGGTATTTATATTGTTATATTAATCTCATAACAAATTCATGAGAATGATGATTCACTTAATTTGATTGCAAATGTTGTCTTAGTTTAATATTTTATTATTGAAACTCTTTGACCGATCCGAGTTGATTGTCTTGGACTGGATGTGGATGATTCATGTTTGTTTGAACATTAGACTAACTACCTTATTATATTGTGTTGTATGGTGAACATATGAGGAGATTGTTGAATATATTATATATATACACATTAAATAATAAAATGTTCACATACAAGTCCAATAGGTTTTTGTATGGTTATATGAGTCCATATGGGTTGGAGCCCAATAGCTTGTTGTATTACTAGGATTTTTCCCAAGCTGGAGGTAACATTGTTGAGCATTCCAAATCTGATGCCTCTTGGTGTAATACTTCAAGCACCCAACACTAAACCCTTCTCTCTCAAACCTCCTTACCTCCAACATAATTTACTACTGTGATGATTCTGGTAGCAGTGGCACATTTATAAAAGATTTCATTGCAAGTGAAATCGTTCCCTCCATCAAAGTGTAATGAGAGAAATCCTTCCAGTTCAGCTTTTACAATTTTAGAAGGAACAAATAGTAAGATGCCAAGGAAGTCCATCATGTTTTGTTATATGTCCACCATGGAAATATTTCTTCAACACATAATAAAAAGTTGTCCCTTTAGCACATACGAAAATGATAAAATATAACCGAGAAATAGAAATAATGATATATGATATCATGTTCCTTGTCAATTTATTTTATGTTAAAATAATGACGTGTACCCAATAATGTTGTGGATTCCCCCTGGGTCCCATTTTTACCAAAAGAGAGGTAAAAAAAAATATGAAGCAGCTAGAGACTACTATCTGAAAGGAGTTGTGATTCTAAAAGGCACTATCAAATTGTAATTTTTATATTTTCTACTATCCAAGCTGAGGGCTTTCAAGTAACTCATGCCGAGCCATAATCACTGAGAGAGTTGCATCAGTAATCTTCCTGCAATAGTCACCGCTCAATGGATGCAATTATTATCCTATAAATAGGATACAAATTATAAAAAAATAGGATGCAATTGTCCTTCCCTTTCCAGTTTTAGATAGTTTACAGGTCAAATAAATAGGATGTGAATGATGTTGTGTGAGAAAGGGACACCAAAGGAAAAAAAGAAGGAATGCATGCACACGGTGCATAAAGGATTACAAAGGAATAAAATAAAAAGCAATAAATTGAAGGAGTAACTGAGTAACAAACGAAAGGTAACTGGTGGTGGTGGTTGGTGGCAGACTAGCGGTGGTCTTCTTTTTAGGACGCAGATCCAAAACAAAGACGTTGGTGGTGCAGGTGTGATGCAGCGAGAGCAGGGTCTCTCTCTGCAACTGGCCACGTCTCTGCGAAGTGTGAACAACTTCTCTCACGGAGTCATGGTCATGGGTCTGCCTCCAGCCTCCTCAGTCGTCACGGTGACACGGTCACGCACGGGTGTCAGGGTCACGACCTCACAGGTCTTTCTCTCTCACTCTCGACAATGCTAGATTCCAGTCTCTAGAAGAAGAGACACTCTAGAACTAGAAGGCAGAAGATATTTGAGTCTGGGTCTAGCAGCTGGCTACTGGACTCTTAGTTTTTTTTTTTTAAAAAAATATTTTCTGTTGGCCCGGTAGGTGTTAAACTCTCAGCAAGCGTACCGATTTGTCGTGTAAGTTACAAAATTTATAAAAGTTCATCTCCACAGGGACTTGAGTTTACTTTAGTTAATTTAAATAAAATTTAACAGTTTAATAGTTTATGTACAAAGAGTGTAAGCGAAAGTTCATTTGATTTTATGCGATAACGAAACGTACAAATATAACGATAATAAAAAAATCTAACGAATGCGGAAACTACGGAAACAAATAAAACGAGTTTAGTTTAATTCAGGAAAAGTGTAGGATTGGATTTCGTCATTCTTACCCCTTATGTTAACTTTTACCATGCATAAATTATTTTCCATCCTTATTGTTGCACACTTTGAATTACCCTAAATCCATTCCTCGTATTTAAGAGTCTTAAGGATATTTACTAAATATCGATCCCTTGCATATTGAATAAATATCCCAGCATTAAAATCATAATCGCGTGTTTCATGCAATCAAAATGTTATGCCCTATTCCTAGCAACTTAACGTATGAGTAAGATCATTCGGTTCAAAACCTAACATTACTTTCTAGTCTCACTTAGAGTTAATTTCATGAAACTAGTGATCAAGTAGAATCAAGCATTAAGGACGACATGAAATTACCAATAAGGAATAGAATGATTCATGCATAGATAAATATTAAAAGAAAGACATAGGGATAAGAAGAGTACGTCCAATCCTTAGAGAAGCTTAGACGGCCATGGAGAGAACTTCCTCAAGAGAAGAATTGGTGAAGCTACCGAATCTTTCTGGCAGAGTCTCTCCTATGATCCTCACCTTCTCTCACTCTCCTTAACTATCTACTATCAAATTTCAAGGACCGTAAGCTAAGAAATGAAGCAAGGCAGCAAAAGAAGTGGAAAGGACTTCCATTCCTCCAAATTTCATCCCCTATTTATAGTTTTCTTCCTTCAACCAACTTCACTCTGTTAGTATATGGATGTCCTAGAGACAATCTTTTCATTAGATTAGGACATACATATACTTTTCATATTGTCATGAATAAATTATAAGCGCTCTTTATCTTGTTTCATATTTTGTCTCGATATTATTATTAATATATGAGTAACTGGATAAAACCCTTGGAATAGAATAGGTATCTCTTGAATATCAGTGATGGGATCACAATCATGAGGATTCATGGATACCAGATGTCTACTCCTAAATTTAAGTTCCTAGTCTAGAGACACTG
>PYAF01005321.1:259406-317332 GCA_007407185.1 Glycine tomentella | reverse complement strand
GGCCTGGTCGAGTTTGGTCGCCCAAGCGACCAATTTCTTCATGAAATACTCGCTTGGGCGAGTTAAATGCAACTTGCAGCCCACTTGCACGTCCACTTGGCCTTCAAGTGGCCCATTTGCTGTTTCTGCTCGCCCAAGCGAGCAAAATACACTATATTAACTCGCTTGGGCGAGTTAAAGGTACTCTGGTGGGCTTTTGAGCCTGATTTTGCTTTCTGCACCCCCAGTTTTGCTGTTATGAGTCATTTTTGGGTCTGATTTGCTTTCTACACCTCCCAGGTCTGCTATGTAAGCCCTCCTTGCTTACTTTGCTTATTCGGAAGCCTCGAAAATCTACGGAATCTATCAAAATAAAAATAAAACTTGGATGAATCTTCGAGACATATAATTACTACGTGTGTAACATAAACTAACTAGATTAGGGCAATTTTTGACAGATATTTTTAATTAAAACACAAGATAAATGCTTCAAATGTAATCCGACTTTTACTAAGATATAGCATTTATCACTGCTCTAAGGCATTGGTTGGTGACCAAGCCTTTGCACTTCATTGGGTCCACACGGATTTGAATGTACTGCAACTAAGCACTTGTCTACATAAACAAGTATATTTGGTGTGATTGGTCTTGATGTGCATGATGAAGAGGGCATATAGGAATTCAGTGGTAATGAACAATCCCTTTTTCTGGGGGCCAAGGCCCACAAAGAAAAGAAAAACTAGCTAGCTACTTCAAACACGGGGATTGTATCCTTACACAATCATGTAACATCAAACTTGAATTGGTGGAAGCTTTCAGGCTTTAATACCAAGGTTCTTACACTAACATTACCCGAGCAATATGCTCTTGGGTTTTGCCTCTGTATACACACAAGCTTAACAGCCACAGACCACGTACTCTGCATCATCTATTCATCTTTTCTCTTTATATATAACTTTTGACAGCTATTCTTTTTTTTCTTCTCATTATATTGACAATTATTCTAGCATTATTCTAGTATTTTGACAATTTTACTTAAAGACAATTTTACATGTGTTTGTTATTGCTAAAATTAAATCCTCTCTCTACTTACCCTTGAGCACGTCCACCCAAGAAACCAGATTTCATTTGGTAATACTTCCATGATCATTTGCACTGTTATGACTTCCTTTTGTTTTTTAGGTTCCAGTTATGTTTTTGTTTTGTAGTTATTATTAATTACTTTTATATGAACATAACATCTTTAATAGATGGTCAGCAATAGCAACCCACCTTCTAGGCAGGACAGACAATGAGATAAAGAATTTCTAGAACACTCACTTAAAGAAAAAACTAATTCAGATGGGTTTTGATCCAATGACTCACCAGCCTAGAACTGACCTTGTTTCCACCTTGCCTTATCTGCTAGCTTTGCCCAACATGACAGACCTCATGGACCATCAGACATTGGATGAACATGCTATAAGGTTGCAAGAAGAGGCAGTCCATCTGGCAAAGCTTCAATACCTTCATTATTTAATCCAATCCTCAAACTCCTTGAGCACCAACAAGTCCTATGATCAAAGTGCCAGTAACACCAATAGTACTAGCACTAGCCTGTAAAACAAGAATTTTAGTAGAAATTTTAAAAATTGAAATGATCAAAGATCAGATTTAGTTTTATGAAAATTTTAAACACCAAAACCTTCACCAGGGCCTAAAGAGAAGGTCAAAGAATTGGCGTTCATACAGTCAGAATTTGCACCATCATAAATGTTGTTCATATTCAGTGAAGCACTGCCAGAAAAATAAGTTTTTCTTATTTTTCATTGTTGGCATAGGCTTCATAGGATGAAAGAATGCTCAAAATTCACAGGATGAAAACAAGAATCAAGTATACATAATGACATAAACTACCATTTGAAAGCCACCAGAGTCTGTAATCAAAGCCAACCTTGATTAATTGAGAAACAATGATTTAAAATGACAACAGGGATTGAAGAAATCATAAAACCTAGCCTATTAATATCTCAGAAGATTTCCCAGGATATTGGAAAATTGAAGAAGCAATGATTCCTATTAATATCTCACAAGAAATAAATGAAACCTTGTCTAAGCATCTGAATATAGGGTTGGATATATTGTCACAATAAATAAATGATTAAATAATCTAGTACGATTTCACTATGTGCAGATAACAAAGAAGAATGACAGTTAATAAGAGAACTTTGGACCAAGGCTAAACAATACCCAAGAGAAAAAAAACAAAGAAGCACAAGACTTTCATGTAAGCAAAGTCTAATGGGTGTCAGGAACCTATGCTTCAGCCACTTCTACATAATCTTTTCTCTTTTCTCCAAAGATATGTTTGAGAAGTTGTTGATATAGGGCCATTTTTCACCAAGACAGAGGAAACCACAGAGCAACAATTAGGCACGTGACTTGCTAAGTCTCTCACCAAGTTAACCCTTGGAGCAAAACACTGAGAACAATAAATAAAATTAGAAATTGCACAGTGAATCTTATAAATTTTGAGATATACAAGAACAATAATATTGCACATAATTTTTTTAAAAAGAAATAGAGAGAAAGTGAATGCTAACCTGTTTCTAAAAGTTTGTTCTTAATCAAGGGCACAACTTCACATTAATTTTTGCTTCATTCACAATTGCCTCTTGTTCAGCAGCCAACAACTGCTGAATTCCACCTTGACCCCTGTTGGATGCCATTCTGTGATGAATACAAGCACTAACTATTAACAAATGGTTAATTGACTATATGAAACTACAAGAAAGTAAACATGAAGCGAGTCCTCCAGCAACATATATCAATAATTAAGCAAATAAAATAGCCATGTTTGTCAATTTGAAAGTCCAAAAAAGGGAAAGGAATACAACAGTAAAAAGAGAACTATTTTTATCATATGAAATTGAAAGTTTGAACTACACAAATTGTATAACCAACCAAATACTCTTGTCCCTCAAAACCAAGGCCGGGAAAAATCATTAGACGCAATACCTATAGCAGCATCATAAAGAATGGAAAAATCATAAATTGCAGTAACAGTTGCAGTTTCACATGTGCCAAGTTTTAAATCCGGTTGCAATTGGTGATCTTGCAAAAAAAATACCAAAAAGAAGGGATAGTAAACTTAAAAATGAAATTAATGGAAAGCAGGGATCATCCAACAGTCTTTAAATAACTTCTGTAATATTCTCTAATATCAATTCATCATATCTCATCCCATGCTAAACAACAGAGCAATAAACTTACCTCATCAGCATCTGGGTCAGTGGGGTGATTTCAGGAAGATTAATCACAAGTATTTTCACATCAGCAGCATTTCACCTTCAAAATCAAGTTTAGCCAAAAGAGACAATAGGAATTACAAGAAGAATCAATATCCTCTAGTACAAAGCTCTTACCTAGGTATAAAATATGTTTATCAATTAACCCAGTGCATACTGTTAACAAAACAATTTTTTTTGTCTATCTTTCTGGAAACTTCGATCATTCATAGATGTTGGTTCTAAACCAAATGTGAAGAAAAGTTTCAGCTTTGAGTTTCAAAAGTTATAGGTAGGTAAATCAAATTGAAAGTAAAATATAGATATTAATATTTCTAAGAGGTTGTGATTTGAAGAATTGGCATATTAATTACTATACTTTTCTAGTTTCTGAAGTGTGCATCAATCAAAGTTTTGTTAATTTTCTTTACTCAGAAATTGAAAATTTTAATAATCATTGGACCTTTGATGTTTGTGCTTTATAGGCCTGATGGATTAAGTAAAAAATAGAGCCACCAACTGCCCCAGCAAGATACAACTTCAGCAGAAATTCCGGTCCAAAATTCTTTCCAATCTGCCCAAAGCCCAATTGGAATAGTTAAAAAGTAATATATAGAAGCTAAAAGAACAAATAATTCATTGAAGAAAACCAGGAAATAAACTTATCAACCAAGTGATGGAATCTAAGTTAAACTAATTTATTTGCAAACTAGACAAGCTATATGCTAATAACAAATAATTAAATCTATTTACTAAGGCCATATTGACGATCAACATGTGCTAAGGTGGCATACCCAATGCTCTAATGTGGAATTGAAAACATCACACAACAAACGAACTTACCTTCGGAGGCCACCACGACGGCAACGAGGGTTTTAGGGCAAAAAATTAAAAGCGAGAGTGAAAGAGATGAACACAAGAATAAGCGATTCTTTTGTAAGGGCGAAGAGAAAAAAAAAACTGAAACCCTATGAGAGAGAAATAGAGTGTGAGAGAGAAGACGAAGTTACAGGGTCTGCGAAGCAATCGAGCGGAACGTTCTCAAAAACCACGAAGTCATGGCCAGCAAGTCCAAGATCTATATCACCATGGAACTCGTGCGCGGCGGAGAGCTCTTGAACAAGGTCTCTAAAGGCCACTTAAGGGAGGACGTGGCAAGACTCTACTTCCAGCAATTAATCTCCGCCATCAACTTCTGCCACAGCCACAGCGTCTACCACCGCTATCTCAAGCCAGAAAGCCTCCTCCTGGACCAACATGATAACCTCAAAGTCTCCGACTTCGGACTCACCGCTTTCTCCGAACACCACAAGGAGGACGCGCTCCCCTCTTTCTTCTCCCAGATGGCGCCTCCCACTGCCCCTGCCGCAACGACCGTGATGAAAACGAGGGAGGGTTCGACAAGGGGTTTGGGATTTGGGAATGTGAGGACCAAAGGAAATGAACAGCCGCAAGAGAGAATGTTGTAAATGAAAGGTTAAGATAAAAAACGAAAAGTTCAAAAATAAAAAAAGGAAGACGCGTTCCCTATTCAAGGACGGTTAAGATAAAAAATCGTATTTGAAAATATATTTTAAAGACGGTTCTGTGATAACCGTTTTGAAAATGTTGTAATTATTTACAAAATTGCCACCGGTTCAATTTTTAAAACGGTTTTGTTACAACCAACTTAAATTGTGCATCGTGAAAAACATGTTTTGTAGTAGTGTTATTTGAGATTCACAAACAGATTTTCTTATGATTTAAATCATGTTAATTTTTCATGAATCCTTTTGTTTATCCTGTGAATGATCAAAGTCCATAGCAATAACATGGATCATAACAAGCAAGGGGAAGCAACAATATATATAAACTTATTTTTTAACCATAAAAATAACATGGATCATAAAAAGTACATTTATTATTGTAGATTTTTTTTTTAAGTGAATCAATTAACATGATATGCTCCATTGTTTATTTGTTAACTAAGACCATAAAATTCACAAGTGTATCTAGTACATAATAATTCAATTGTATATAAACTTATTTTTTTCATTGTACATGTTCATACAAATTGGTGTAAGCTTTGAATAGTCTTGTAGTGAAGAATGGATGTAAGCACCTTATAGTGTGCTTGCAGTTCAGTTCCAATATAATATTATTGAAAATAGTGATTGACAACTTTCTTTAATTTAAGATCACTTGTCTTATTAAAAATCATGATTAGTTTGAATTTTCTGATCCCCCTCCAGAAAGCTACGTGAGGCTACTCATTTGATTATTTTATTAAAGAAAATGTAGTGTTTTTTTTTTTTTGTGTTTGCACTATTGCTGAAATTAATGCCCTTTTGGATTTGAAATTGTTACAGCCAATTGTAACATCTTTTACTTGGTTTATTATGCAGGAATTTGGGCAGGAATGCATACTGTTAGATCTTTTATATGTTTAACGCGTGACATTATTTTTTACTCTTTCTGTTATTTATGACATTATGATTTTGTGATTCTCTCTCATTTTCTCTATCTATCTGCTTTTATCCTTTTCCCTCTGCCTCAACTTGCAGAAAGAAGTAATGCCATTCATTTTATTTTAATACTGTTGTTGAGCGGGAATTTGTTAATGGCTAAGGGTATCCTCTATTAAGTGCCTAAACTGCAATTGGGAAGGGCAAGAGCGTTTCATATCTTTAAGGAATATGATCTTGTTTCTTGAGGTGGTAGAAAAGAGGTTCACATGCTATACTCTATACATTTGTCTGTTCTTGCAGGCTGTTACTGTTGAGCAAAACTCTGCATGTTCGAAGCTGAGGCTTACTATTCCAAGGGAGCCTGACCTTAGAACAGCTCGTAGAGCACAAAGGATAAGGTTTGTGATCATGGATGTGTAATGTTCACTGAAATTTTGATGATGAATTTTCTTCTTAAGAGTGTTAGGATAATAGACATTGAGAAATTCATGTGCTTCACAGACCCAGAAATGTTAGAGAGGCAGAGCATGTGACACTTGCTGCTCCCAGATTCAAAGCTCGCCCATTAAATAGGAAGGTTAGTTCTTGCTGTAGATATAATTGCTTTTGCTTGGTTAATTTGATGCATTGTTGTCATCGTCTCCTCTAAATTATGTTCACAATCTAGATTCTCGAGGCTTCTTCCTTGCTACCTCCCAAAAGGAGCACTCCAAGATTGCCTGAATTTCAAGTAAGTCTGAGTTCTGATATTTAGTTTCTTCATTCATCCATATTTATCACCATCCTATGATTATAAAGGAAAAGAACTGAACAATTAATTAGGATATTTTAATTATATCTTTAAGTTCAGGTTTTCTGTATTTACTTCTCAGGAATTTCACTTGAAAACTTTGGAGAGGGCAATGCAACACACATCTGTTGTGTCATCTTCACTTCACCATGATGATTCTAATAAGGTTAATTTAACTTTTTGTTCATACAATTTTAAATTTTAAATATTAAAATTGGTTATGTATTTTATGATTGATTTGCATTTTCTTATTTTACTTTCGTGTTACACAATAGATATGATTAGTATTTCTAAGACCAAAGTCATCTGGTTGCAGGGTTGGGACAAGCATACTACTGTTTCTACTTTAGAAAATAGAATCAAGGATTTAAGAAGGTAATAACTAATAAATGTGGTGATAGTGATAAGTGTCCCTTCAAACTATGGCTGTTCATGAAACAATGGTATTAAATACAAAATATTGTCTCTGTCCATAGACCTGCTGCTGCTGCACCAACTAATGATGGATTGGGTTATACTCATATTTTTAAAGCTCAGCCTCTTAATAAGAAGGTAATGAGACATCAATGATAATAGGAAAAGTATGTTTCTAAGATTTTGATTGTTTTTCTATCATCAGTTATTTCATTATTCTTGAATCTTTGATTCCTATTGAAATTGAAATTGCTCTAATTTGAAATGTACTTTTTTCTATGCGTGCTTGAGCAAAAGCCAATTGCCAATACTTGTTCGGATATATGTTTTTACCTAAATTGTGTTTTTTTAATGCTGTAATAATAACTAGTACTGTCACTTCACCATGAGGAAAAATGATTTTGACTATCTGAATATGTTAGTTATCTTAGTATGAGTAATTTATTGATTGCTAAGTGGACTTAATGTGACTTGAGTCCTCTTTGTTATCGTTCATCGACATTAGGTGAAACGAACATTAGGCCAATTCACACCAGCTCAGTGGGAGAAAGACGAGTGGCATCCACTGCTTGGTCCTTGGCATTTCATTCAAGTGCTTAGTCTTTGCATTGTATTTTTTGTAGAAGACTATGTATTTGACATGAGGAGATAATGATATTAGTTTTTTATGTTTCACTTGACTTGGCTAATTGTAGCTTAATTTATATTCTCTAGACATTAATAATATTTCTTGTGGTTTAAATTGAATTTTTAATATTGTGTAGACAATTAATAATAATGTGTTTAAAAAAAAAGATAATCTAAGATGGTTATAGAGCATAACCATCTTTGAAGGTAATGTAAAAAAAATTAACAGCATCTAAGACGGTTATATCTTAGAATGGCTACATACTAAGACGGTTATACGTATAACTGTCTTAGAAAATAATTAAAAAAATCAAAACAGAATCTAAGACGGTTAAGTGTAATAACTGTCTTAGAATGGCTACATACTAAGACGGTTATACGCATAACCGTCTTAGAAGGTGCGGTAAAAAAATAAAAAAGACAGAATCTAAAACGGTTATACGTAATAACCGTCTTAGAATGGCTACATACTAAGACGATTATACACATAACCATCTTAGAAGGTGCGTTACAAAATTTAAAAAAAAAAACAGAATCTAAGACGGTTATACGTAATAACCATCTTAGAATGGCTACATACAAAGACGGATATACGCATAACCGTCTTAGAAGGTGCTTTAAAAAAATTAAAAAAAAAAAAAAAAGAAAACAGAATCTAAGACAGTTATACGCAATAACCATCTTATAATGGCTACATACTAAGATGGTTATACGTATAACCATCTTAGAAGGTGCTATAAAAAAATTTTAAAAAAAAAAGAAAAGAAAATAGGATCTAAGAGGGTTATTGCGAATAACCGTCTTAGAATGGCTACATACTAAGACAGTTATAGAGTATAACCGTCTTAGAAGGTACATTAAAAAATAAAAAGTAAATAAAAAATAAATCTAAGATGGTTGTACAACCGTCTTCATATGTGTAACCTTACAACGTCGTTGGCTACGAAGACAGGCCTGGAACCGTCTTTAAAGGGGTTACACAACCGTCTTAAAAGCCTATTTTTGTAGTAGTGGTTGCAGTTACCTTGATAATATGGAACATTTGTAATTTCAAGAATATTGGTTAGATTTTTTATCTTTTTGTCTTTCCATGACTTGTCTTAAAATGTTTTGAGGTCTGTGGCATCCTTGTAAATGTGGTTTTAGACTAGAACAGAATTTTAGAAGTACAACTTTCCAATACCATTATTAGTATTCCTTCAAACCCTTTCCAGATTCATGATTGGGCTTATGCTTGATTTTGCCTTCATAAGGTTCCTTAATTAATTCAAGGTCGAGCTCTTGGCATTGAATTTGCTTATCATTACCATTGGTGAACTAGGCAGTGTAGATCACTGCTAGTTGCTTTGGATTGGTACAGTTGTTGTTGGAGAACCACTATCATCATTATTGCACCCATACATAGTCGTATAGCCATACCTTGCAAATTGGTATAGGTGTGAGTGGTGAATTGGAAAAATGTATCCAGTGGAGTTTCATCCTTTAGGATGTAAGATTATGGATTAGACATAAAGACAATTAGCAAATTGCTTCGAGTGTTTGTGAATTGAGTTTCATTGATATCCATAAGATGGCATCAAGTGAGTTTGTTAAAGTTCTTAAAGTTCTTTTTATGACTTAAAGAATTAGTTGTTAGCTTGTAAGATGTTCTTTTTATCTCTTAAAGAATTAGTTCTTAGCTTTAAAAAGGTTTTGGAATCATCTGATTTTGATATCCCTACAATTTATATCAATTTTTGTAGTGCAGCAAGTTAAAAAGTAGCTTTTGACTAGGAATGATGCACATAACATGTAACATTGCTTTGGAAACATCCAAACGTGGTTGAAGATACTTAGGACTTCACAGTCTATAATTCAGTGCTTTGGAATTTAGATGTACTCGCTTTAAGGGTGTTCTGGACTCTCTTGCTCAAAAGGGATTGTTGCTCATTCATTATGCAAGCGTATAGAAATATTGAACCTTGCCCTTCGGTTTTGGAACCATATAGCAACTTGCCTTGGCTGCAAGCCAAAAGTTGTTCAGTACTATATTACTATAAGAATACACTAAGCTAGAATATTATATAATCATCCTAAGAACATAAGAATTATATACCGATTAAGGAAAAGAAATTCAGATGTGGAGTTTAAACCACTATTTTGTTGTATCAAATATCATGACATTGACCCTTAGGAGATTAAGGATTCAAATGTGTCTCTGAAGTTGTTTTAAATAGATTATGACATTGACACCTTGGAATTTTATGAAACCTAAAACACACCCTCAGATTTTAATATTGTGTTGACCTCCCTTAATATTGTTACTTCTTGATTTTCATATGTATATACATCCTCACAATTTGACATTGGTATCGCCTTTTATGTTGTTCAAATTAGCCATGAGTAACATTAAGCTATGGGTCACATTAAGCTATGAACTAGACATTCAATATCACATTAGGCTATTCTTTGAAGCTGACTTGTACCCTCGTTAATGCCCTGCTAGTCAACTGATTTCTGATTGTGGTTTTGGTATGGATCAAGAATTTTGGTTTGTTTATGTTTGACAAAGTAATTAGTGTATTCTTTGAAGTTGATCTGGGCATTTTTCTATTTTTAAGCTGATCTGGACCTAACTTAGGTCACTCTCACGAGGCTTCCACTGTTGGTGTCATTCTCGGAGGTGGTTCTCTCGCTCATAACTTTCGGCAGCTCCCACAAGGTTAACAACTTCCATTGACTTTGTATTTGGTGGCTTGGTAACATGTTTTATGTGATTGATTACTAGTGCTTTATATATACAATCAATGTTCATTATGATTGAACCTTAGTTTCCCATTTGAGTTTCATTACAGTGATTCTTCTGGACAGTTTGGATTAGTCATTGTATTGATTCTTGAATTGTCCGTTTGGACAGTTTGGGAAGACTCATATTTTTTTTAGTATATTTATATGTATAGGTTGTGATTGTATTCTTGAATATGATGAAATTTTGGTAAAAAGCATTTCACTTTGTTCTCCGGGTACATACTTGACTGTGGTGAAACTCATGTCACCGCTTTCATGTCATGTACTCGGAGATCAAAGCGAAATGCTGCCGAAATTTCATCAAATTTAAGATAAGAAACTCAACCTATACATATGAATATACTATTAAAAAAAGTCTTCCTGAATGGGATAGGACCACACCTTTAATTAAAAAAGTGAGGTTTTCATGCATGGAATAACTTAGTGAGTATCACAGAGTTATTAATTAAATGGATTGAAGTTGGATAAATACAAGTCGCATCACGGTTGAGTATGACGAAGCCGTTGAACATTTCGTGCAATTTTCTTCCGAAAGAAGTCGACCGGATGGGGATGGAAAATATTTTTGTCCCTGTATCAATTGTTTGAATGGGAGACGCCAAGTACTGGACGACATACGGGAGCATCTTTTGTGTGATGGGATTAAGAAGAATTATGCCACATGGATATGGCTTGGTAAATTGACAGACATGTGGAGGGGGTCGTAAACTGAACCAGTTGATGTTGACATCGGAGATCGATTAGAGGATATGATTCATGATATGGGACATGAGTTTTTTAGCAACCACATGCCCCTATGTATGATACATTGGAAAGTGATTCGAAGAAGCCATTGTATCCGGGGTGCAAAGAGTCATTGACACTGTTGTCAGCGGTGTTAAATCTGGTTAATGTCAAGGCTAGATATGGATGGAGTGACAAAAGCTTCAGTTCACTGCTTCAGGTAGTTCATGAGATGCTTTCAAATGAAAACACGTTGCCAAAAAGTTACTATCAGGCAAAGAAGATACTTTGTCCGATTGGTATGGAGTATAACAAAATTCATGTTTGTCCTAATGATTGCATATTGTATAGAAATGAATTTGAAGAAATGAATAAAAGCCCCAGGTGTGGGGTATCACGGTACAAAGTGAAGGACGATGACGACTGTAGCAGTGATGAGAGCACAAAGAAAGGCCCCCCCACGAAGGTGTTGTGGTATCTTCCGATCATTTCAAGGTTTAAGTGTTTGTTTGCTAACAAAGATGATGCAAAAGACCTTACATGACATGCAGATGGGAGAAACTGTGATGGAATGCTCTGCCATCTGGTAGATTCCTCCGAGTGGAAGAAGATTGACCGTTTATATCCGAAATTCGGCGAAGACCCAAGAAATCTCAGGCTTGCACTTGCCAGTGATGGAATGAATCTCTACCGCAGTTTAAGTACTCAGCACAGTTCGTGGCCTGTTTTGCCAGTCATTTACAACTTGCCTCCTTGGTTGTGCATGAAGTGAAAATACATGATGTTGTCTATGATGATATCGGGCCCAAGACAACCAGGAAATGACATTGATGTTTATCTTAGTCCCTTGGTTGAAGACTTGACAAACTTGTGGGATGAGGGGGTTGTCGTGTTTGATTGCAGGATTCCATGGATGAGCAATCCACACAGGGTAGCTTTGTCCCCAATGGACGTTAGGATGTCTTGACTGCTGCCATTGGACAACCAGAGCACCCCGGTTGTGTCCATTCTGCTAGAGCCGGTGTGACCATCACACACTACTTTGGACCGACACCATCAACCTCTCGCAAGTCGAAGTCAATGGCGCCTGAAGACTTGGATCGAATGAAAGACAACATCAGGGTAGAGCTGGGGAAGTCGATCACTGATAGAGTTACGCAGTCGATCACTGAAAAAGAGTTACGCAGCAAATAATGATGTCGTTCAGCCACCTGCAATCCTAGATGCAGTCTCAGGGTGCCATGCCGCCTCCAGAGGTTCAGTCATGTCTTTTTGGTGCTCGTGTCAGCACCAAGAGAAGTTGTGTCGATCCCTCGGGGAATGACCCAGACACGGGTGCATCTGATAGGCGTGGATTGTATGTCGATGACAATCCTCCCCGCCTGGTTGCCCTTGGAAGAGTTTATAAGGGGTTGACAATCGTGCACAGCGTCCCTCTTGCCAATGATCAGGTCAAGGTGGGTGTTGAAGAAGTTCGAGATGCTGATGCTCGCGTCCTTATACCCACTGACAAGGTTCAATTAGTGGGGCAAGCCCTTAACACTTTCCTTGCTTGGCTGACACATCTTGTACAGCCTATTGTGAATAAGGTATTTCATTTTTGTTTTGTTTCTTCTCATTTAAGAATTATGAGTGTCTCATATAAAGTTAAGACGATTGTTCACTTATGTTTGTTAACTGTGTAGGATAAACAGGAACCTGAGGGACTGGCGAAACCTATAAATAAGCTGGAACATATTGTTGATCCCTTATACTAGATCGCATTAACCATCCCCAATCTTTTCCTCAGACCCATGCAGGTGCCATGGGGCCCTACTTTGTTCGGGGTGCATAATGACAACTTTTCGTTGTACATAAAGCATGAGGATATTTCTGAGATCATCCATGGTGGTCAATGTCTGAACATCTCCGTCATACAACTGTGGATTCTGTAAGTCACTCTACAGTAGCTACCGTTGCATAACTAATTGATTTATATTCATGCATAATTGACTTTATTTATAAAACAATAGGCATATGAATGACTTATGTCTGCAATCGGATCATGCCGATGTGTGTGGATTCATCGAGCCATAGTCCATACAAAGATCTAGGCAATCTCAATTTTAATCCGAGGACTATATCAAGAAATGGATGCAGAGTTCACAGAAAAATGTCTACCTTGCATCGTACTTGAATGGTAAGTAAAAATGTATAAAAGAATTTAATTAATTGTGCAGTATAATAACTTATTTTTCTCCAATGCAGTGCACATTGGCAATTGGTCATTATATGTCCTAAGGCCATTGTTGTCGTGTGGTTCTGTTCGTTGAACAATAGGCCTGATAACTACCAGAAAGGAATTATTAACATGTAGGTTGTAATTTGTAAGACATTTCTGTTATTATTTTTAACAAATGAATATGTTAATTGTACAATATGCATGCATGTTTCTCTTAAGCAGTGCTTTGAAGGGAGTCCATGACACTCAAGGAAATAAATCAAAGGCTACTACTAAATGGATTGCGCTTAAAGTAAGTCTTTTAATAAATCATAGTTTATGTATTCAAAATAATTTTTATTACTATTTACACTAATCTCCGTTTAACTTTGACCATGTTATTGAATTTAGTGTAATAAGCGAAAAGGAAGCACTGAGTGTGGCTATTATGTCATGCATTGGATGTCGATGATAATCCAAGGAGGCTTCAGGGATAACTGGGATATGGTAATTGTCTAATTCAAAACTAATTTTATATTTTTTTACTTGTTTTTGTTTTACACTTATTAAATTATGTTTTATTATGTCATGTAGTATTTCAGTGATGAAAGACAACTGGAAGCCGAGAGATTGAAAGGCTATTAGGGTTCAATGGGCTACATTTTATCTTAAAGTTGGAGATGAAATATTAGGTTAGGTGGTTAAGGGATTTTTAAACAATTGTATAAACATTAGGTTATGAAATCATTTTTATGTACATTGACACTATTGAATTTTATTTGTTATTGAAATATTATTTTATTGTATTGTATTCTGAAATTGGCTAGATGTCTGGTATTTCATTTACAAGTTGAAGAACTGGTAAAATAAAAAAAAAGAAAATATTTTAAAAATTTTTTAAAAAAAACATCAGTTTTCATTCGAAAACCGATGTTAACTTACACTACAACATCGGTTTTCAGGCAAAACCGATGTTAACTTACACCACAACATCGGTTTTCATTGAAAACCGATGTTGTTGTCATGTAACAACATTGGTTTTTGAAAACCGATGTTGTTACATACATAGGGACATCGATTTTCAAAAGAAAACTGATGTTGTTACATGAAAGCAACATCGGTTTTCATTGAAAACCAATGTTGTATTGTAAGTTAACATCGGTTTTCTTATGAAAATCGATGTTAAAGTTACAGTTTTTACATTTTTTTACGTTTTATTTATTACATAGCGACATCGATTTTTACTAAAAATCAATGTTGTATACTTTTTGTTAACATCAGTTTTCAAAATCGAAGTTAACTTCCACACTTTCAATGTCGTCTGATTCAACATCGGTTCAAAACTGATGTAGAATGTAAAAAATAATCGATGTTGAGTGTTGTTTTTTTAGTAGTGAAATTAAGCAAGAATTGGCATCCAAGCTTCAAATCCCTAGAACCTAAGCTCTCCAACACACAAAGGCATCAAAAGAATTCCCTCTCCCTCTCTTCTTCAAAAACAGCGATAGTAAGGGACAAGAAGCCTCTAAATGTTGATTTTATAATGGTGGCCGAAACCCTAATTGTGTATGAGTGATGGGCCTTTGAGTCCATTTGGGTCCATTTAATGTAGATCTAACAATTTTAATTATCTTTAAATTTTCTTAATCATTTCATTAGGTCCTTAATCACATCTTTTTGAAGTTATTACAAACTTATTTGTAAGCTATTTGAATCATTAAAAATATAAATTTTCATTTTTGTCAAAACTTCTACATATTTATCACAATGTTATTAATGAGTTGACCAAAATATTTTCTATTGACTTTGACTAAAATTTGTGTATCTTTGACTTTTCAAATTTTGTACTTCTATCTACAAATTTTTAATGTCTCTACGAACTTTACCATTTTAAGTAAACTTATTTTCATTATTTTCATGTTTTTTTCCTAATTACTCAATTAATCACTAATTATGTTTAGTTACTCAAGGCACAGATGCTCCATATTCAAAATGAATAAATCCCAATTAATTCATAATTAAATCGCACAAGTATATACTTCTTCACTTGTTATTTTTAAGTTGTTACAAATTACATAGACTCGGAGTTAAATAGAACCCCAAAGAGCTAATCATCCTATGAAAATAAGTCAGATTTCAAAAAATAGCATAGAATCCATATTGTAAAGGACTAAATAAAAAGTTGTTTCCCTCAAACACTGCCCCACATTATTGCACAGAGGCGGCGAATAACAGACCATTGCACATGGACCGCCTTATCAATTAACCAAATCCAAGTACTGAATGTGTGAAACCACAAATAACATATCGGGCTGAATCCCTTGAAAAATTGATTTATTCCTCTACAACCACAAACACCAGCAAGTGCAGTTCCAGAACATAAACAAAAGTCTGCTAAAACTTTTCGGCCATGAATAAATCTTCAAGTTGCATATAGTGTTTCCCACTTGAAAATGTTGTAGAATAACCACCTATACACATATCACCATCCCTTGAATGAAAAGTTGTACTGAAAAACAAATGATTCAAATCTATAGAACCGTGAGAGCATAAAATACACCCACTATTTGGTAAGATGACCCCTTGATGAATTAGAGTCTGTCGATTTGGAATCCATTTGTGTAAAATTTTCCAAGAGAAGCCTAAAACTTTAGAAGGAACATTGCATTTCAAAAATAATTTTATAGAGAAAAATTATTATTATCTTAATATATAATAAAAAAAATTAGAATACAGAGAAGCTAAAAAAAATACTCAAATTAAGTTATTCAATCTTTAACAAAGTAGTTGTTTCCTCTAAAACAACAAGAGAAGATATTATGTCAAATTAAAAGTTGTGTTGAAGTCAAACATCGAGTATGTGAACAAATCATAAATTTTAGCCCATAATAAAAATACAAAAAATTATTAGAAGAAAAAAAATAACAAAATAGCTAGTATGATTAACAAGAAGCATAGGATTTGTGTATAACTACAAATTTATAAAAATATATAAATATAACCGAGCACACAGTAAAAAAAGACTATTTCTAGAGAACATTAATTTATAATTAAAATGAAAATTTTAATGTGCACATTCAAATAACGCCATACAAGGATTAAAGCCTAGCTAAAAAGAATTTAGTGCTGCAATTGTATATGTATATATTTTCCTAGAACCTATGGACCAAATGATGGCAACAAAAATCAAAACAGTGATTAGGCCGCTTGTTTATTGTGATTGTAAAATTAAGTATAAAACAATTACAAGATGATTCCCCTAGAAAACATGTCTATTCATGCAATTATGCTAACCAACAATTAATTAAAATTTCACACAGTATGCATATGGACTTCGAGATTAGGAGAATTACTGATATTTCATTTCTTGTTTCTTCTTCCTACTAACTAGAGCTTTATCTTGATTTGGTAAAAGAGGGATTGAAACTTGATATTATTAGAAGGAAAGTATCACCCGATAATGGCTACATGAGATTATGACATCATAATCAACCATAGCTTAGAAAAGTAAAAAAAAAAAAATTGAACTGAAGAAATCATAAATCAATTAGAAAAACTAGAATTTGTTCATATTATTGGGCTTAAATCCCAAGCTAAGTTCAGCCAATAAGAAAATATTAAGGTCTATTCTTTTAATAGGTCAGCATTTAATTTAAAAACACAAGAGAGAGAGAGAGAAAAAGAGAGCATTCAATTCGCATGTTGAGAATGACACTGTCATACTTCAATCTTCTCGATCTCCTTGTTTAACCATTAGATCTTGTTGAAACTTTTACAGCAAGTTCGTAACTCACCACTATTCACATATATAACGGTTGATTTCTTATATAGAGGCTTGTAGCATCACCGAAAATTTCCAAACTAAACTGGTTCTGAATCCGTTTTCTGAAGCAGGAAATGGTATTGCGAGGGACATTTATCTCATACTAACCGTTGGATCGCGTTCAAACTTTGAGAAAAGATTAATCAAATATGTTTCTACATTCTAACCATTTGGATCATTCATTGAAGTGTTTTCAAGAGGGAGTGTTTCAATTGCAAACAGAGATTATTAGAATTTCTGCTCTATTCTGTCTTGTTTCGGACAGTGATATTGAGAAAGGGTTTTCTCTTTTCTCAACCGTTGGATTGTCCTTAAATTTGGTCAGTGTGTTCCTCTCTTACAACACGTCAATATGGCCGTTGGGATTTGTTAGTTATTATTTCTGGTGACAGGAATTAATTTTGTACAGAAGCCTATTTTGTATGCTTACCTCTTGTGATGTTTTGGTGCAACTTTTGTTGAAATTGTTTGTTGATTGTAATGGTGCTGGAACCCTTTTGTAATCTCACTTTACTGATAGTGAAAAATCTGGGTGGACTCTGAGATCAGTCCATGATTTTTTACTTCTCACATCAAGAAGGTTTTCCATGTTAAAAATTGTGTTGTGTTGTTTGCATAATTATTGTTTGTGCATAAAGTGTTTTGCTTGTGCAAAACCATTCATAACAAGTCTTGGAAGGAAAAATTGGTATCTTTTTCCCAACACATACAACCATAAATAGATAATATAGTTATAAATTAAAGGCAATTGTTCAGATGTCAACTTGTTTGGATGTTTGTCCCTAATGTCATGTTTGCTTGCCAATTTTTGCTTAAAAAAATTAAATGTAGTTGTGCATTTTTTTAAAATTTGAATTGGCTCCATAGACATTAGCCAAACAACACAGATTAAATTAAATTGAAAACAACTAAATATAGTTATATTATTAACTCTCTTATATGATTAAAAAATACCGACATGAAAAATCCCCTTACACAAACACTTTCCACAACAATAATAATATTTCATAATTTATGATAACAGATTCATCTTACATTTGGAAAAAGATAATGAAACTCATTGGACGTCACGTCATTAGAAAAAACATAATTGCATTCAAAATACTGAACTCCACGAACTCTTCAATGACAAAAGGAACCTATATCAATTAGTAGATAAGAGTGCACCATGATTAATTACATGCATAAGTCTTCACATATTTTTTTGACGACTAAGGAATAAAAAACACTAATAAAGTTTAAAACCAATAGTGGAACAATATTTGATATCTATCTTGCATCCCTATTTTCCAATTCGACGCCATTGTAAAACGTTCTCATCTTAACCTTCAATTTATTTTTTTTTTAATTAATTCAACTACAATGGAAATAACTAATCGATTATCAGAGGAAGATGTTGGAAATAACTAATCAATTATCAAACACAACAATTCCCATATAGCAGCATCTTGACAGAGGAGGAAAGGGAGATGTGCGCCCTTGTGTGAGAGATACCCTTGGAAGATGTTTTTTGCTTTGCACAATGGTTTTTGAGGTCTTTGATCCGAATATAGAAAACTGAGCGGGAGAGAGGTTGGAGGTGATAGTCGGAAGACGTCGGCAATGCGGAATAGATTGATTTGAGAAGACATTAACATCTAATAATTGATGATGGCTCAAGGGTTTTTGCTTGGTGTAGTCTTGTGTTGTGTCAATTGTGATGGAGCAAAAGAGGTGGAAGATGTTAGAATTTTTATATACTTAATGATCTAATCATTTTCACAAACAATATTAGATCAATGCGGAATGAAATAGAATATAAATACTTCTAGCCATTGCTCCTTGTATTGGGTTGTAATACTGCAATGTGAAGTGATTTCTTGAGTCTTCCAAACTCTTCTCTCAATTTGCATTGGATGGTGTATATGCACTTTATATGTGAGTGAGTTCAGGGACCCCAGAAATTAAAGATACACACCTATATATAGACCTTTTCCATCAAAGGTGTTTTTGTGTGTAAAATTATGATGGGAAGTTAATAGCGGTTAACAGCGGTTGAGATAAGAGTAGTTAACTATAGGAATAGTTATGACTACCCATAGGTCTAGTTAACCAATTAAGGTTGGTTACAAAATAAAATCAACATTCTCCCACTTGGTTAACATATTCCATCATTTACATAATGAGAAATAAAATACATGAATCATGGCGATAGATCCTCTAATGTATGTGAGTATTATCTTCCATGTATCACATTGCATTATATTTCTCAATCCCATATAACTTAATGAATAAACCCAATGTTTATTCTAGGTCCAAACTTTATTGATGTTTCTCAAAAATTAATAACTTTAGATGCGCATAATCTGAATGAAAACATCACAATAGAGTTTTATCAAAACAATATCATTATGATCCTTAAATTTAAATGGTGGCATGCCTTTAGTTAAAGGATCAACAATCATTAATTCAGTACTAATGTGCTCAATAACCACTGTATTATCTTTAGCACATTCTCTTATGGCTAGATACTTAATGTCGATGTCCTTGCTTCGATCACAACTTTTGTTGTTCTTAGCCATAGTCATATAAACAACATCTAAATTATCATAGTATTTCTTTAATGACTTAGAAATGGAATCCATAATTCTAAGCCCATAAATGAAACTCCTTATCCATACACCATGTAAGGTAGTCTCAAAACAAGAAACGAACTCAACCTCTATAGTGGAAGTAGCAGTCAAGGTCTGCTTGACACTTCTCCAAGAGACAACTCCGCTGGCTAGCATAAATATATATCCTGAAGTGGATTTTCTCGAATCAATGAAACCAGCGTAGTCTGAATCAGAGTAGCCAATTACTTCCAAATTGTCAGTCCGTCTATACATAAGCATATAATCTTTAGTCTCTTGAAAGTATCTCATCACTTTCTTATGTGATCTAAAGAATCTTAATATAATTTAAATAATTAAAGTTGCTGTGGCTAGACTTTAATCAATTAAATTATAAAGATAACAAAATGTCATCCACATAGAGAATAAGAAAACAGATTTTGCTCCCACTAACCTTCTGATATATACATTGATCCATAATATTTTCCACAAACCAAATGAGGAAATAACATCATGAAACTTCAAATACCATTGACGGGAGGCCTGTTTCAACCCATATATAAATTTCTTAAGCTTACACACCAATTGCTCACTATTATTAGAGGAAAATCCTTCTGGTTGTTTCATGTAAACTTCTTCCTCTAGATCTTCATTGAGAAATGTTGTTTTCACATCCATTTGTTGCAACTCCAAGTCAAAATGTGCAACTAATGCTAGGATGATACAGAGGGAATCTTTCTTCAACATAGGAGAAAATGTCTCCTTATAATCGATACCTTCCTTTTGATTAAATCCTTTGGCTATAACAAGTCTTGCTTTGTATCTCTCAATGTTACCTGACGAGTCTTTCTTAGTTTTAAAGACCCATTTACAACCAATGGCCTTTGCACCATCAGGCAACTGAACAAGATCCCAGACTCCATTAGATGCCATAGAATTCATCTCATCTTTCGTAGCATCATACCACAAGTTTGATTCCTTAGAACTCATGGCTTGTGAAAATGTTTTAGGATCATTTGCGGCTCCTATGTTATAGTCAGATTCTTGAAATACACAACATAATCACTAGGTATTACTGATTTCCTTATTTTAGTAGATTTCCTTAATGTTATATCACGATTTTCTTGATGAACTTGTTGGTCAATTGGTTGATCAACAATTTCTTGTTCCTTGTTAACAACTTGATCTACTGGATTAATATCAGCAACAGATTGTGGATTCTCAATGATTGGTTGTATAACACTCGGTTGAATTGGAGGGGTATTTTGGATAACAACCAGTCTTGCGTTTGAAGTGGATGGTTGAGCAACGGAATGATCCTTCTTAGAAACAAAGTCTCTGTATTGATCGCTCCCACTAATCAAGGCATTCTCAAGAATTTAGCATTTCTTGATTCCACAATCCTAGTGTTGTGAGAGTAAAATCTATATCTCTTAGACTTTTCAGCATATCCAATGAAATGCCCATTAATAATCCTCGGGTCAAGCTTCTTTTCTTGTGGTTATAAATTCTAACTTCAGACGGGCATCCCTAAATGTGTACATATCGCAAACTCGGTTTCCAACCTTTAAATAACTCAAATGACGTTTTGGAACAGCCTTAGTTGGAACTCAGTTTAATATGTACACTGCCGTCTTAAGTGCCTCTTTCCACAAGAACTTAGGAAGCTTGGAACTACAGAGCATACTTCACACCATATCCAATAATGTACGATTTCTTCTTTCTTGCTACACCATTCTGATTTGGAGAATCAGGCATAGTGTATTAGGAAACAGTCTCATGCTCTTCAAGAAACCTCGCAAATGGACCAGGTGCTTGTCCATCTTCAGTGTATCTACCATAGTATTCTTCACCTCTATCCGATCTCACGATCTTAATTTGCTTACCGCATTGATTCTCTACCTCAGACTTAAATACCTTAAAGGCATCTAAGGCTTCATACTTATTATTAAGCATGTAGAGATACATGTATCATGAATAATCATCTATAAAAGAGATGAAGTATTTCTGACCATATATGTTCATATCAGGACAACAAATATCTGTATGTATAATCTCTAATAATTTAGTACTCCTCTTGGCACCCTTTTTAGACTTGTTTGTGTGCTTTCCCTTAATGCAATTTATACAAGTCTCAAAATCAATGAAATCTAAAGTACTAAGTACTCCATCATTCACTAATCTTTTAATTCTCTGAATGGAGATGTGTTCTATTCTCTGGTGCCACAGAATAGAGGAATCCTCATTCACAACACATCGCTTAATGCCAATATTAACATGTATAACTCCATAAGTGGTATCATTTTGCAAATTAATGTAGAAAGATCATCATATAAAATACCATTCCATATGAGATCAGAATTATAAAATAAACTGAAAGATATCTCATAAAATGAAAAAGAATAACCAAATGGTACAAGTCTTGAAACTGAAATTAAATTCTTAGAAAAACTAGGAACATAAAAAGTTTTTTCCAAATTCAAAATAAAACCACTTCTTAAAACTAAACTATAGGTTCCAATGACCTCCACAGGTGAACTCATCTTGCTGCCTGAATAGATGCACAGTTCACTGCCCACTGGTTCCTTAAGTTTTGCATACCCAGTAAGGTATTTGAAACATGGATTGTAGAACCAGAGTCAATCCACCATGTGTTATGATTTATGTTAATCATATTAGATTCATAACAGACTAAAGAGGTAGGCATATCTTTCTTTTCAAACCATTGTTTGAACTTAGAATATTCTTTCTTCATATGCCCTTTCTTTTTACAGAGAAAACACCTGGATGGTTCTTTCTTAATTCCAGTCTGGGGTGGTATTTTACCAATTCCCTAGTTCTTATATTTTATCTTCTTGTCATTTTTCTCAATTGTCAGCAGAGAAGTCTCTCCTTGTTCTAATTGCAACCTTCCCTCCTCTTGAACACACATGGTCATGAGCCTTTTAATAGACCATTTGTCCTTATGCGTGTTATAGGATATTTTGAAGGGACCATATGGTGCTGGGAGAGTGTTCAATATAAAATGGACAAGAAAAGTGTCAAACATATCCACCTCCAAAGTTTTCAATTTGGTCGCAATGTCCCTCATCTGCATAATGTGCTCATGCACACCCCTTAAAGCAGTGAATTTCATTGATGAAAATCTCACGATTAGAGTACTGGCTAATGCTTTTCCTGAAGTCTCAATTTGCTCATCAATAGACTTCATGAGCACTTTGGCATTGTTATGCTTTTTCACTGAGCCCCTAATACCAGCAGATATCTTTGTCTTAATGAACATGACACACAAACAGTTGGATCTTTCCCATTCAAAATGATCCATCTCATCTGGTTCACTGTTCTCAGTAATAGCTGGTTGTTCAGGTTTTATAATAGCTTCAACAATGTCCATATATCCTAAATTCAGGAGAATTCTCTCCTTCCAAATTGGGTAATTGTCCTCTCTCAATTCAGGAACTTCAATAGAACTAACAGATTGTACAATTGCAAAATATATGTTTATTCTTAAAATTTGAGGCAAAAATAAATCATTATCATGCTTTACCAATGTAAAACATGCTCAAAAAATTATGAATTTAGTGACATAAAATTTGCCTGTGGGCTAAAATTTTAATTCAATAAAATTCATATGAACTTAATGATAAAACATATCAGTTATATTTCCTAATCCCTGTGGGCAAATCAAGAACATAACTTAATATTTTTATCCTAATTAATCATACAAAAACATGATAAATAATATTGTGAGATGATATTTATCATATTACATACGACTAATTACAATTAATGTTATTTTCCTTATGTGATCTTGAGGCTCTGAATTTATAATTTAACTAACTAAGGGTGCTTTGGCCAAACCTTAATTAATTAAATTATAAGGATCACTAAACATTTATTTATTCATTATACATACTTTATGATAAAACTATCAAATTATATTTTTCATTCCCATGGATAACTCAATAATATAATTTAATGTTTTATCTTTGATATGAATGTATAAAGCATAAGATGACAAAATAGCATTTCTTGCAACATAAAAGCATTGAAAACAAGAACTTGCTTTTATTTTTCAGAGTAAAAGTACAAGAATATGCATGTTATCTTGATAATGTCAAAATCAAAAGGAATTATCGTTTTGAAACTTAATAAAACGACACAAACTTAAGTTGTCTTCAACATTAAGCAAAAGGATATAGAAGCATTCAAAATTGTCATTTTAAAACTTAATAAAATGACACACACTTCATAAAATTTTACACCGTTTTTCATGATTTAAAGTCTAAATCATTCGAAAATTATTTTCTTTATGATTCTTAAAATCAAACTTTATTTCAAGACTTTAAATCAAAATATCCAGTAAAACCCAAAAAACTCAAAACGTAAAAACAAGGCAGAGGTTGAACCTTGCTTTGATACCAAATGTTAGAATTTTTATATACTTAATGATCTAATCATTTTCACAAACAATATTAGATCAATGCGGAATGAAATAGAATATAAATACCTCCAGTCATTGCTCCTTGTATTGGGTTGTAATACTGCAATGTGAAGTGATTTCTTGAATCTTCCAAACTCTTCTCTCAATTTGCACTGGATGGTGTATATGCACTTTATATGTGAGTGAGTTCAGGGACCCCAGAAATTGAAGATACACACCTATATATAGACCTTTTTCATCAAAGGTGTTTTTGTGTGTATGGTTATGATGGGAAGTTAATAGCGATTAACAGAGGTTGAGATAAGAGTAGTTAACTATATGAATAGTTATGACTATCCATAGGAATAGTTATGACTACCCATAGGTATAGTTATGACTATCCATAAGTATAGTTAACCAATTAAGGTTGGTTACAAAATAAAACCAACAGAAGAGACAAAAGAAAATAATAATATAAAATAAAATAAAATTACTCATATATCCTTTATTTTATATTCAACTAAATATAAGAATAATGGTTTTTTTCTAATATATATTAGCAGAAATACAAGAGTTGTTATGTTTGTGTGTCCGCATTTTTATTTGTGTAATATAATTTTTAATGTTAAATTTGGTATATTGTAACTTTATCTTATTATCCGTTGATTTTTAAATTATTCTTACTTAATAGTTGTTTTTCCTGAATACATGTGTATTTATATATATGCTTACATATTTGTGTTGAATTTAAGAATTTTTCTTATTATACATTGGATGTATATTAAAATTTAAGTTAGTGAAAACATTTTTTTTTTGGGGTTAAGATGATAACTTTTATATAGTGTAACAATTTATGTTATTAAGCATTGAAATCTATGTTAATTTCAGTTTTTATTTATTTATTACTTAATAAATGTCTATCTGTATCTGTTAGTAACTCCACCTCAATGGACACGGTACGAGTATGTTCATACTTCATCTGTTGAATATGTTGTACCACCCCCAGATGTCATAGTGGCTCTGGGTACCCCTTGTTGGACTAGACCAGTGTATCCCAACCTGGTCAAGATAAGTCCTTAGTGGTTGCCTAATGGTACCACCAGAACCACTCGTCCATCACTTGTACTAGCTGACGAAAAGCAGAAGCAAGCAACCATTTCTAGTCATCCATTTGAGAAGGCCTGCAAGCTCACTCCGCCTACAACAATTTCCAGTTTGGACCCCTCAAAGGAGAACCCCACTGCTTAAACACTGTGGTCAAAGGAGGTGTAAATCTGGACTCCTCGCACCAGATTCATTCCCGCCCATCCTGCATGCCTAAAACCCTCCAAGCAAGATCTAGATATGATAGGAGGCATCCTAAATTAATCAGATGTATCTACCGGACCAACAACTGCTTATCCCCTTGGACTCCACACCAACAAATGTACTGACATCAAGATGGTGCCCGATAGAGTGCCCAAAATTGTCCATCTGTGATGAAGGGAAAAGAAGGCCTTTAAGCTCTACTTCAATGAAGACGTGCCCAACAGAAAACAAAAGATTCAACTGGTTAACTACTCCCGGGATTGGAAGACCCTGTTCCGAGGCCAAAGCTCATCTAAAACCTTGACGCAGATGATGCTAGGACCTGTGGAATCAAACGGTGTGGTATGACACCAAGGGAACCAGCCTTTCCAACTTTGCACATGTACCTGCTTCCCAGCAAAGGAATTCCATTCAGGTATTGTGTCTATCCAAAGTTTACCCCTTTGATGATACAAATGCCAACATTGTGAAGAACCCTGAGGATGACTTCCTAAAGCGTATATTACGGCTACCCACTATATTCTGCCATCGCGTCTTTGACATTCGAAAGATGACAATGGAGATGCCAGAAGCTCGCTCGCATCCAACGCCTTCATCAACTACAAAAATCTAATAGAGCTAACTATAGACGACTTGGAAAATACGGTTGGAAAAGGAAGCCAAACAAAGAGCTGATGCAGCCAGACGCACAACTACTGTCAAAAGGAAAACAGAAGCAGAAGCTGAAAAAGAAGACCTAGAAAGATGGTTTCCAAACCAATTGTTGAAGCACCCAAAATGGTTGAGACAACTTCAGTCATAGTTGCTATTGGACCAAATGCTAAGGCGGATGAGGCTTCAATTGAATCAACCTCACATGAAGCCACCTCTAAAGATGCACCTGCAGTCATCGTCCACACTACCATCTCTAGACCCACTCCAATCAACTTTGCTCCTCCAGATGTAGTGACCAAAGCTGAAGTGAAGGAGGTGATTGGACTGGCTATGGACAACTTCCCTAAAAAGCAGAAGGCTAGAATAAAGAGTTCAGACTCACCATGCAACAAGCTATTGCTACTCAATTCAGTAGTTTTTGTGAATCTCTCATTCTGAATCTGCAACAATCCCAAATGCATTATTTAGTGCTACTGCTACACCAATGTCGCTTCCACCCAACCAACCTCCACCACTAAGTGTTCCACCCACCCTTCCAACCCCTAATCCGAACCAAACAATTAGCCTTAATCCTCCATCACAAACAACCATTTCCCAAACACTTCCACCACCTACGCACTTTGATATTCCACCACCACCAAACCACCCACGACCAACCACTACTACAAAACCGATTTTCAAAGACAGTTAAATTAGGCATTTAAAGACGGTTTCGGAACCGTCCTAGTATCGCGCGACATAGAAAGTAGAACCTACTAAGACGGTTCTCAGACCGTCTTAGAATGTTCTTTTATAAATTTTTTAAAAAAATTAAAGAGATTCTAAGATGATTGACTGGTGCAACCATCTTAGTATGTATGCTTTCTAAGACGGTTACAGTGAATAACCGTCTAAGAATCCTTGTTATTTTATTTATGTGAAGTGCTTTCTAAGACGGTTTATGTTGCAACCGTTTCAATATGGTTCGATATTCTAAGACGGGTCCCTTTTTAACCGTCTTAGTATCTGCAGTAATGACGGGTATATTAGAACCGACTTAAAATGCGCGTCTTTAAAGATACCTTTTGTAGTAGTGAACCCACCACCACCCCCTACTCAGGGTCTGCAATGATGTCATTCATCAGTTTTTTCACCTTCAAACCCACCGTCTTTTTGCAAATGACAAAAGGGGGAAAAGTTTACGAAATAAATTTTTGATGTAAACACCAGTTAATCAATAAAATAAGGTGTTTTGAAAGATACATTTATGTTTAAAACTGCATCCATTCATGCACATACATATTAGATTTAGGGGGAGTTGAAAGCTATCAAACATAGCATTCTGATATGTTGTCACTCATACTACCATTATTTTGATATATAGTTGCTATATTCACTGCTCGATTCATATAGTTTGTCATCATCAATAAAGGGGAGATTGTTAAACACTGGAGGATCCATCATAGGACGGCCCAGACATCTCTTACGGTTTGATGAGAACAAAGATATAAAATTATGTTAACCATTATGTTGCATGTAAGTTAACAAGTTTGATGACTGGAAATAACACCAAAAGAGACCTATCCACAAATGGATAACTCGTCTATTGGAAGCATGAAGCACTAGTCCAATGCATCCAAACAACGAGTGGAATAAGCATTTATTTGAATTATCTATTTGTTCCTTTTATATGATTAACGATCATATTGAGTTATGAATGACAGAAATGGAAAGTTTTGATCCTATCAGACAAGAAACTCGCATTATTTGCTTAGTTCAGGAATCAAGGATCAATCTGCACAACAGTCATAATAGTTAATTTCCAAGATACTCTCCGGAATTACAAGTGTCTCCTTACCTATAAATACAACATTCAAAGATTGAAGAACTCTGATGAATGTAAATAGAAACAAAAAAAGCTGTGAATTAAGAAACGAGAGAAAAGAAGAATAATTGTTGAGAAACACACTGATCCTAAAATAGTCCATCCTTTTTGTATACAAATTATCAGTGAGAGATAATAATCTTATTGTAAATCCACTCTTTGAGTGTTGTAAAACATCTTTGATTTTATATCTAACCTTTGTAGTGGTTTAGTGACAAAATAATACTTGGGTGTTCTTAGATTCAGGGGGAGTTTAAGGGGTGTGCCAGGAGTGACCTTGAGAATACTTGTAAGCAAGAAGTTGCAGGGAAGAATAGTTGTTGTAATCAAAGTTGATTAGTGGACCCTTTACTGGTTGGTAAAGGAGAATTTAACGTAGCTCAGATTGAGTGAACAACTAAAAGGAAGTATTTTTACTATTCTTCATTAGCTTACTAGAGTATTTCATTGTTCATTATTGTCACACTTTGCACACAAGGTTTTTCACTGAAAGAAAAGTTTTCCAACTCACTAGACGACAATTCACCTTTTGTCACTAGACGAAGGATTTATGAACTTGTTTATTATAACATTGTCCATTTCAAAAAGGTTTTATATTTTGACTAACACACTATTCAACCCTCCTTCTAGTGTGATTTGTGGTATTTCAAGAGTGGATATTTTGATCGGGTGAGAAGGATTGAACGGAGAACGGTCATCATCGGTGGTTTGACAAATGTTGACGGTGAGAGGTGTGAAGGTTGTTATCGAAGTCGGAACAATGGCCAATCATATTTATGGCACCACCCTGATCTCTCATGTGCCTACAAGCTCACTGAGGATCCCTTATCTGCTACCATTGTTGAAAAATATTTCAACCCAAAAGACAACACAAATAGATTGGTAGCAGAGAAAGGGATTAATAGAGGAAGAGGGATAATAACATTAAAAGTAATGCATAAAAGATAAAGAATTAAGTTGATTATTTTAAATGAAGTGTTATTATTTTCGTGGTGGAACAAGATTTGGTACACACTCTTGAGACATTTGTTGTTTTATACAAAAGAATATAATAAAACAAGAAAACTACTAAGATCTCAGGTAATGAACACTTGACATTCATATTAGTTAAAACCAATTGTACCATAAATTGAGCGCAGTTATGCAGAATTTGAAGGTCATATTGAGATGAGGATCCATGCTTAGCTATCTCATTGGTGCACATATTTCCTTCATGAAAAGTGTGCTAGAAATGAAGTTCTGAAGCATAGTTTTTGAAGTCTTGAACTTTCGTGGTTGTCGAAGCATAGTATGTCGCCAAGGGGTGCACTTGTGTTATTGGTTAAGAAGAAGGACATGACAATATGAGAATGTGTGTGGACTATGTAACGTCCGGCCACTTGCAGGATCAACGACTGTCCCTACATACCAACACAAGACTTTTCAGTGTGCTTTGTCCTCACTCACACACTTCCTGAAAAACTTCCCAAGAGGTCACCCATCCCAGAATTACTCCAAGTCAAGCACGCTTAACTATGGAGTTCTTAAGTTATGGGCTACCGAAAAGTAGATACACCTTGTTGGTATAGGTAGTACCTATTAAATCCTTTAAGTTATCCTCAACTGTACAGTCCCATACCTGTACAACCTCTGGATCCCTCTCGTTCGGGTGTGTATTCGATTCATTCATGTACCCCTCCCGCTGGAAGCCTGCCAGGAGCCGCTCCTTGTCCGTGCCTCACTGCACCGGCGATCACTCCCCGCTCTCATCAGCGTCCGGGATGTTACAGACTACGACCAATTGAACATAGTAACCATCAAGAACAAGTATATTTTACCAAGAATCAATGATCTCATAGATCAACTAAAGTGTGTGATAGTGTTTTCAAAGATTGATCTACGGTCTGGTGATCTCATTTGACGTTACTAATGGAATTAGATTTTCATGGACTACATGAATTAAATATCTAATCAGTATCTGGATAAATTTGTGGTAGTTTTGTAACACCTTAAATTCTTTTTACTATTGTAACACCTTAATTTTTTTTCTTGAAATTTTACTTCAAAAACTATTTAAATAATAAACATTGTGGAATATGCCTCATTAACTTTTAATTTCTATTTCTAAGTAGGATAAATATCTCATCAATTTTCTTTCTTTTGTTTGTTTTCTTTTTCTTTCTATAAATAAGATAAAATAAAGTAAAATAAAATAAGTGTGTTGCTTGGAAAACATTAAGTTTTCACGTTGCAATTAAATCCATAGATAAATGAACCCGCATATTTATAATACGAAGCCTTTGTACATAAGTAAAGCAAATAAATAGTGTCACGGTAGAAGAAATTTGAATAAAACTCAAAGTAAAAGTAGTGAAACGATCGATGCACATTTGCTACATAAAAAAAATTCAGTGAAGATCCCGCCCCTCAAAATACATCAAAATATCAAAAAGAATCTATGACCCGAGCAGATCACTACTCAACTACAAGTATTGAACTACGCCTAAGGTATAGACATAGGAAGATAATCAATCCTCCTCCTCAGATGAAGGCTCTAAGTCTAGTAGAAGCTCGCGATACTCTTCCTCTTCCTCGAGCTTCATGACAGTGTGATCTCCCTAGTCCTCAGTGACTCGCACAGGACGTACTAACTCGAATCTCCAACTCAGGACATTACCTCTCGCATCATTGGGGTCATTATGAATTCTTGAGCATTGTGAGGCAATTCCATGCCTAGATAAAAACTGATGTCTTCAAACCATTCTAGTTGCAGGCGAGACATAAATACCCAAGGAATGTAGCAATACCAAATGTGATTGATGGTGATGGGTGTCGCATCTGGTCTATCTACCAGAACCATGTGTACCAGAGTGTGACATGTGTGTATCCCGACACGGCCACACCCTTTTTATTTGTGTACTACGCCAAGGTCACGAGATTTTTTTTAACCACTTTAATTAAGAACTTTGACTTTTTAGTAAGAACCCGATATATTTTAATAAGTTTTGATTATTTGGACTGGTTATGGAATCAATTATCAGTTCGGAGCTTAGTCACACGTAAAAGATGTTTGAGAAAGAATTTTTTTTGAATAGTTATATCGAATTACTTAATTTAAAATTAAAATTAAGAAATATATTTCAAAGAAATAAAAAGTTAAATATATAATTAAATGCTCAATATATAGGATTAAAATAAAACACTTGACTCAATAAAATAGAGAATAATTCACAGAAAACCATCTTATTTATGAATAAATCCTTTTTTTTTACTAGATTTAAGAGTAACTCCTAAAACGTGTAAAAAACTTTTATGATTAAAATATAAAGATTCATATATATATATATATATATATATATATATGTATATTATAAGACTAGAATGAAATTTTAACTTAGGATCTAACAGAACTTTGCAAAACCAATTTATATAATGAGAATTACTTGAATTTAATTATTAGTTCCATAAAAGTCATATCTCTAGGATGTGAGATTATATTCACCCTTAAAACCTGCCATGATAAAAGGTGCATGAGGTTACAAATTAGACCAAAAATATCCTGAATTAAGGAACCTTAGATAGATTTATGTTACCCTACAGGACATATTTGTTGTATCTCACATCTACCGCGTGTGAAGGTATTATATAGTTGTGTGGATCAATTGACAAACTATGGAATTACTCATATTAGCTTTCACTGGTGGGATTAAGATCATTACCTAAGTTTATTGGTGCTGATTGTCATCACAATAAAGACTAGGTTTGCCTTTTTACAGGTTCTGTTAACTTGCATTGTGCATGCATGAGAGTTTTGGTTTGGTCCCTCAAGCCTTGGTTGTATTGTTTTATTTCTTCTTTCTAATAATATGATATAAGATTGTGGCCAAGGATGACTAGTTTCTTAGGTGTCAAATTATCCTAATGTTTTTCCATCCTAACCTTTATAAAAAAAATAAATACGTTCGATAGTTAGTTTAGCATTTCCAAATTCAGCTTTTTCACATTTTTTTAAATTAAACATGTTTTAAAATATAAACTATTATATATAATTATATAATATTTATGACAAATATAATGTTAAAGAATAAAAATAGAACATTTTCCACTATTCTTTTTGTTTTTATCCTTACATAAAATGTTCTTACAATATGTTTATATAAAATACATTTACAAATTTGTTCATTTATATCAACCATTTGGCGAAATTAATAACGTCAATGGTGAGAGGGTTTTTTCATGTAGGAACAAAAAAAAAAAATTAAATGATATTATGACCAACCAAAATGCATACTTTTTTTTTTTTTCCTTTTTCATGTAGAAAGCTAAGTAAAGTGAAGCATTTTTTTTATTTAAGAACTAAAGCAAGAAATAGTGTCAAGAGAATCAAATGGAACACTGTCCTAAATATAATTTCAATAACCTATAACGGTCTCTTTTCACGTTCTGGACTTTCAATACATTGAGTATCTCTGTTTCTCAGAACTTGAACCTTGCTTGATTGAAAGGACTCGAATAGTTAAGTTATTCCTGGAAGAGATGGCACAACAAGTAAAGCGTCCTTTTGGTGTTCCGGAAGAGCCAGAATTCACTGTTGGGTTGGATGCGCCATTGAGGGAGTTGAAAATGGAACTTCTTAAAGAAGGTGTGTCCATGATTGTGCTGACTGGTTTAGGTGGATCGGGAAAAACCACTTTGGCTACAAAGCTTTGTTGGGATGAACCAGTCATAGGTATGTCGTAACTAACTCCGTTTTGGTTCTCTGCTATGATAAATGAATTAACTAGTTCTTATAGTTACAAAAAAGGTAAGAAAATTTTTATTGGAAATTTGCAAAAACTTTAGATTTTATTTCAAAGGGACAAATGTCCTTGAAAAAAATGTGATGTGGTGACAAATTAGTCCCTAAACAATGAAAAATACAAATCTAAAATCTGAATATGAAAAAAGTGTGACAAATTAGTTATGTCGTTAATTTGTGAGACCAGTTTATCATTAAAATATAGTGTTGAAGGACCAATTTGATAATAAATTATAAACAATAGGGACTAATTGATTATTAAATTAACTATAGGATTAATTTGTTGTACTTTTTATTCGTTCAAAGATTAAATTTAGATTTTTCATTTTTTAGGGACTAATTTTTAATGCTTCACAGTTTTAGGGACAAATTTTGGCTATTTATCATTTCCAGGATAAATGGAAGTTTTATTAGCAGTAGCCAGTAGGTGAAATTAAATGCAAGCGGAATGCTCTAATTTCTGAAATATAGAAAATGGCTTAGAGCATAGTATCTAACTCCTTTTTGGTTCATAAATGAGCTAACTAGTTCTTATAGATGAATTCATATAATAACAAAAAAGGTAGAAATGTTTATTGGAAATTTGCATTGCTTCAGATAGTATTCAGCAATAAATGGAAGTTTAATTAGGAATAGGTGAAATTAATTGCAAGCGGAATGCTCTAAATTCTAATTCCATATATACTTTTGATATGTAGAAAACAGCATAAACCAGTACAAGCTTACTGAATACTGATATAGTTATTTGATTTCCTAACTTTTGCATGTGCTACTCTAACATAGAGAAGCACTTTCTTATGATCACGAGAATTAGTTATTTTAATTCCTGCTCATATTCTTTTTTTATAAATGTTAAATGCAGTAAATTATTTTGTTGCAATACATGCAGTTTAAGATTAGTGTAGAAAGAATTCCTGGGCTTACTAATCTCTTTGGTTTCTATAGGTACATTCAAGGAAAATATTTTATTTGTCACCTTCTCAAAAACACCTAAGTTGAAGATTATCGTCGAAAGACTATTTGAACAATGTGGATATCAGGTGCCTCAGTTTCAAAGCGATGAAGATGTGGTTAATCAATCGGGACTTTTGCTGAGGAAAATTGATGCAAGTCCTATGTTGTTGATCCTGGATGATGTCCGGCCTGGCTCAGAACCCTTAGTTGAGAAATTTAAGGTTCAGATATCAGATTATAAAATTTTGGTGACTTCAAGAGTTGCATTTCCTAGATTTGGCTCTCCATTCATCTTAAAACCTCTTGTTCATGAAGATGCAATGGCCCTTTTTCGTCACCACACTCTCTTAGAAAAAAACAGCTCAAATATTCCTGAAGAAGTTGTCCAAAAGGTGCTTGTTCCTTCTTTCTGACATTATAAAAGTCGTACATACTTTAATTTTTTGAGAAACTTTTTTAACATTGAACTAAAACTATATTTGCTTGTACCATGAAATGCAGATTGTTAGACATTGCAAGGGTTTACCGCTTGCCATTAAAGTGATTGGTAGATCACTAAGTAAACGACCATACGAGTTGTGGCAAAAGATGGTGGAGGAATTGTCACAAGGTCATTCCGTACTTGATTCTAACACTGAACTAGTTACTTCCCTCAAAAAGATCTTAGATGTCTTGGAAGATAATTCCATCATCAAAGAGTGCTTCATGGACTTAGCTTTATTTCCTGAAGACCAAAAAATTCCTGTTGCTGCTCTAATTGATATGTGGGTAGAGTTGTATGGACTAGATAATGATAGCATAGCAATGGCCAATGTCAACAAATTAGCTTCCATGAATCTGGCTAATGTCTTAGTAACAAGGTACAGTCGATACTACTTATATTTATTCTCAACCACTTTATTCTAATATACTCTAGTACAAATAATTCAATAGCTTGGTAGCTCATGAAAGGAGCAGTGTTCCTTATAAATTATTCCAAATTTACTATTTAACTTGACAATTTAAACTTCTTCCATTATGTAACTTTGCATTTCTTATTAACTTTGAGGACAGACGTTGAAATTTGTGAGTAATCTATCATATAGAGTATTTATTTTTAATTTTGTGAGGATGCCTGAGGAATTAATTTTTGCTAACTTTACCAGGAAAAATACAAGTGACACAGACAGTTACTACTTCAATAACCATTTCATCATCCTTCATGATATTCTAAGAAACATCGCAATTTATCAAAGCACCCAGGAACAAGTTGAACTGAGAAAAAGACTTATGATTGGCATAACTGAAAATAAAACTGAATGGTGGCTAATTAGAGAAAAACAGCAAGGCATGATGATTCACATGTTGTCAATTATTTTTGGATGGCGTGTTGAACAAAAATCTCAACAGATCCCTGCTCAAATATTGTCTGTATCAACCGGTTAGTTATACCTTTCTCTAAAGTATAGACACTAGCAAAGTAAAGATAGTAAAAAGAAAGTTCCTATGATCTGTCTTTTGTTGCTCTTCTACTATTGAGTATTGACACATATATTGGTTGCTTTTGCAGATGAAACTTGCACATCATATTGGTCCCATCTGCAACCAACTCAGACCCAGGTTCTAATTTTAAACCTTCAAACTAGTCAGTACACCTTTCCAATGTTCTTGAAAGAAATGAGTAAACTAAAAGTTCTGATAGTCATACATCATGGTTTCCATCCTTCTGAAATGAAGAATTTTGAGTCGCTTGGCTCATTATCCAACCTAAAAAGAATGAGATTAGAGCGGATTTCTGTTCCTCCCTTTGTCATGTTGAAGAATCTTAAAAAGCTATCCCTTTACTTGTGTAATACAAGACAGGCTTTTGAAAACGGAAACATGCTAATTTCAGGTGCTCTTCCAAATCTTGAAGATTTGAATATTGACTATTGCAAAGATATGGTGGAATTGCCTAAGGGGCTATGTGAGATCACCTCCTTGAAGATGCTCAGTATTACGAATTGCCATAAGCTTTCAGCATTGCCCCAAGAAATTGGAAATTTGGAGAATTTGAAACTTATAAGTCTAAGTTCCTGTACTGATTTGGAAGGAATACCAAATTCTATTGGAAGGCTTTCAAATTTAAGGCATATGGACATCTCAAACTGCATAAGCCTTCCTAATTTGCCAGGGGACTTTGGTAATCTTTGTAATCTAAGAAATCTGTACATGACAAGTTGTGCAAGGTGTGAATTGCCACCCTCAATTATCAATCTTGAGCATTTAAAAGTGGTGGTATGTGATGAAGAGACGGCTGCTTCTTGGGAAGCTTTCAAACCTATGCTTCCCAATCTAAAGATAGATATTCCTGAACTTGATGTCAACTTGAATTGGCTACACGAAATTCACTCCTAATACCTGTTTCATGCGAATGTCATTGTGTTTGCAAGTCGTGGTTGATCACACCAGAAAATAAAGGGGCAATATTTGGTTTGTTGTTGAGGAACTCATGAAATAAAAATTCTATGTGATATGTCCAAGGAAAAAAGGGAGAAGTAATTGTTATTATTTTGGTTGACTGTCTGCCTAATGTATATAAGATAAAGTGTTAGGAAATAGCTTATTAGAACAAATTCGTGCGTCACAAATACTTATATTGTTTATCACTTATGATTTCCATTAAAATAATTCAAAATTTTCAGATACTTTAAATTCCATAAAATTTAAAAATTCTCCATTCAAACACAACATTGGTGCATTTAACATTCGTCACTTCATTCTAACACAGTGAATACGTGAGCCAGATTTTGCTTAGATTGCTTATTGTATTGTGGAGTAAATGGGAAATTAAGTAAATCAAATAGTGAAGATACCATGACAGCATCATCAACAGTCAGCCCACTTATATATATATATATATATATATATATATATATATATATATTTATATTTATAAAACAAAAAGGCCACATTTATTATAAAAATATTACATATGTTGACAAAAATACCCAATATATAGTTTTCTCATTTACAGTAAAGCATTTCTCTTAAAATTTACTTCAGGTCTCACTTGTAGTTATACCAGTCCTGCATTCAGCATAAATGGCTCAATCACTAGACACCAGGCACCAGCACTAGTTCACAGAACACAACTAACATAATTTGAAAGACCTGATAAGTGAATATCAATGTTAGTGAATTGAACAAAATACCTGGATGTGCAGATTGTGTAGCTAGCTCTTGTGGCGACTCTTTCTGCAAAGAAGAAAAGCATAATGCAGCAAAAGATGCAATTTCTTCAACAACTCAATTCAGATTAACTACAGAAGATTATAAAAAAAAATGAGAATATTTTTTTTTTCTTTCAAAATATTATGATATGATAGAGACAAATAAACAGAACAATGTAATTACATTACGAAATTCCAAAAAACATTGCAATTTCTTCAATAATTCTATCCAGATTAACTACAGAAGATTATAAAAAAGTGAATAATTTTTTTCAGAAAGACATTAACAGAACCAAACACATAATGCTCACCTTAGTGGTGTAGGCTGTAGAGTGTAGACTTTGTCACCATTCTCGATTATGTAAAACTGAACATACATGATCACCGAACTGCAAAATTGAACTATATAAGGTTACTGCTAGAAACAGAGCTCGTGTCGGCTTCATATGTTGGAAACAATAATCAAACTGGGGTAGGGTAACATACCTGATCGAAACAGAGCAGGAAAAGGGGTAGACTCCGGCAAGTATAACGAGAGAAACTTGTTGTACACTCTACACAAGTTGTTTCAACCATAAAATGGGCATTTAGGTTTTGGGTAAATATCTATTTTAGTTTCTGAAAGCGTGGGACGGTGGTATTTTCATTTCTCCTGAAAGATATATTATTAAAATTTAATTTCTCATTGTGAAAAAAGTGTGCAAATTAATACATAATATCTATTTCATTTCTGATATGTGTGGAGCTACTAGTGACTTGCTAGAAAAAAAATATGTTATTTTAAGATTAAGGATAAGCGCTGTGGTAAGAGTAAGAAGTAACCGTGTAATTTTGTTAAAAGTTACTGAAACTTAGTATGTTATAAAAAACTGATCATAAATATCTAATAGAAGCAAACCAATATAAATTTTCAATGTCTATATCTTTATTTTTTTTGGTTTAACTTATAAAGGATTTGAATTTAAGTTTGTTTTGAAAAGTGTTTTTATAAAATCTGTTTCATTTAGTCTAACCAGGTATGTTTGTGTTCTTGTATCAGATGGTAGTAAGGGTGTTCGTGGTCTGGATTGGATCAATTTTGAAGTAAAAAATCATTCGATCTGATTCCTTCGTTTTTGTCATTTGATCATGTTTGAAATTTTTTTCAAATCCAATCCAATCCAATCCAATTTTTTTGGTTTTTTGGATTGGATCGGTTTTCGGTTTTTTAAAAAGTCTAAAAATAAAACTTATAAGACATATTTTTATCAAAATAAGGAGTATCTAACATAAACAAGCACATTCATGGGATAAAAACAAATATCATTTTCTAATTTTCATTAGATAAACACGTTCATTGGACAAATTAAGGAGCAATGTATTGGATTTTTTGTTTTTGGGCTATGATGGAAAATAGACCCAAGTAGATAAAGGATAAAGTATAGTTTACAATTGGATCGATTTTCACCGGCCAATCCGAAAACCGATCCAATCCGATGAAAATTTTCGATTTTTTTTTTGTTTTTGGTTTTTCGATTTTCAATTATTTCAATTTTCGATTTTTTGGTTCGATCACAGTTGTTTACATCGGTTTGGATCGGTTAATGAGTACTGCTAGATGGTAGTATAGTACACTACGGAAAAATGTAATTTTAGTGACATTTAATTTTTGGCAGTCAGGGTAGGGTATAAAACTAAAGTTACTAATTGCCAAACACATAGCGCGTAGAATACACGCGCTAGTGTGACAAATGAGAAGGTGAAAAAGTGAATAATGAGAATAAAATTAAAAAAAAGGGTTATGCAGAATTCAAGTGGCAGAGATGAGAGAACACTCGAGTTTTTTTGGAGTATTTCTCTCACTCTGTATTTAGGACATCATTTGAAAAAGGAAATTGCCTCGACTATCAAAAGTAAATTAGAAACCCTCCACATATCATTAATGTCAATATTATTTATTCTTCTTCTTTCTGATTCCAGCCACCATTGGCCTCATTTTCTCAATCTAAATCTATAGTATCCCTCATCTCGTTGACCTGTATAAAAGCCCCAAGAAAATTTCCTGCAATCGAAGCTTTGATCGAACCCTAGCAACGACATCAAAGCCATTTCCGGCTACCACTGTAAGCTTCTTAGAAATCTACTCGGATTAAAGCTTTCTTCTTGTCAACCGCAACCAAACTTCACCAGGTAAACCCAATTTGAACTGTAGATCGAGCTTTTAATTTTGTGCCTGGGAAGCTACTCCTTCACTTGCGTTTCTTCTTCAATTTGATTCGATTCACACTGCATTACCATTATTTATTTTTTAATTTTTTAATAAGTTTAAGGATGCATTTTGTCGTTACGACTTTGCTATTGCGGTTCTTCTTTCTCAATGATTTCCATTCTTTCGAATAAATTAGTGGCATACATATTTCTATAAACATTTATAAAATCATGGTTCTTCACTAATTCTTGTTGAATGTGCACAGCCTGGTCCATATTCCATTGGAATTGTTGCTATTTCTCATGGTTGCACGGGTGTGGCAGTGCTACCATTTATATATTACTTCTTCCAAAAACATATTGGCTACTTTTCCTCAATGAACCATCTAACTGGAAGCAACGACAACTCCTAGAGTTATTCTTTCTATCTGTACCTCCCTCTTGCAAAGCATTGCCATACTCAGAGAACTTCTTTTGTAATCTAGTATTTTTTTTACAGTGGACTAAAATATTTCTTAAAAAAACTGAAATATATTAATAAAATGCAAATGCATGTTAGACACAGTACAAGTTATTTTGAATCTCAATCACAAAGTCTAACTGAACTATATTTTCAAGGAGGATCTTTTGTTTATTAAAAGATGAATATGTTATTTTTAGTGCTGTTGTTTATGGTTATTTTGAGCAAAAACAAGGAGGAAATCTTGTTCATTCTACACTTGTTTCTATTAGTCTTTCTGGTCAAGATTTGTCTTGTACTAATGCAGTACTGTACATTTTACAGATTGCTATATGATAAATGATGCAATTCTTGCTAATGCAGTACTGTAAGGATTTGCATCATGTGTGCTTGATTAATTGTATTCAGATTCTTAATCTATTTTTGTAGTTTAGTCTTATGAATACACTATCGATTAAGAGAATCTGCTACTATAGTTTCTTAATCCATTTTGTGCCCGACGGTATGCCTAATAATGACAATAGAGGTGCAAAAATATTTGAGGCTTACAAGTACAGGAAGGGAGCATGTGAAAAGTAAGTGGACTTATTGTGTTTTTATCCAAATTTTCTAATTCTGGTATGTCTCTGCAGTTATTTGGAAAATGGTCTCTTGCTGCATGAAGAATTTTAACTGATAACCAAATACAGGTTTGTTTTCTTAAAAAGGTTAGTGCTTTGTAAAATGATATTGTTCCCAGATGACCTATGTATATGTATGTATGTGCATAATAATGGGTGATTACATTGTTTAAACAGCTACATGGACTATCGATGTCATCAGAGTTAGTTACTGCAGAATATGAAATAAGTAGAAGTGAGATAAGCATTATAATTCAGGTATATGTTAATGTTCCTTTTCTATTATCCTTTGTTTTGCTAGTTATGAGAATCTTTATTTCCTGGAGCATGCCTTTGTTTGACTAGAAGCATGGTTCCAATGGTTCAGTACAACTCAGTCAGGTGTACTATATAATGCACGTGTAGTCTGATTGAGCACTGGAAATAGATTGCTTCTTTCTGACCCATGCCTTCCTTTTATTATTATCAGGGAAACAAATGAGTAGCTACTATTGTCATGGACGAAACAATAGAACTATATATGAATTAAGTCCCAAGGTTCTAATATGCATTCTTTGTATATTTATTTTTAATTTCTTTTTGTGCTTGTTTTCAATTTCAATTTATTTTTTATTATGGAATCTGGTCAACTAGTAATTATTCCAAGTGTCAAATGTGGGTCATGTCTAAATTTTTATGTGTGGCAAATTTGAATTATGTAAAACAAAGTCTCCCAAGACAATTTTACAATCATTTTAAAAGCTTATTGGTGTGCTTGGTTTAGTAATGAGTTTGCCTGAGCAAAATATTAAGTGTATAATTTGAAAGTTGTTCATGTGTGCTAAGGAGTGTCTTGCAAGCTTTGCTTTATACACTATTTTCTAAGGGATTTAATTTGTGACTCGATTCTGAGGCGTACGGCAATTGTGATGTTTAGTCCATATTAAGTGACCTGATATAGAGCCTTGCAAAGCATGGCTTGGTTTGAATATTTGTATTATTTTAAAGTTTTGTGGTTTCCTATCCTAACTTGACCTGGTTTTTTAATTTAATTAACTTGACCTGGTTTCCTATCCTATCTAGTTCCTCTACAAATTTGGTGGACCAATCAGTGGTGAGTGCTTGCCCTTATCCATGTCTTTGGTGTACTTAAGTGGCTTGGTTCAATAAAATGCCTTGTTTTTACCTCCATACTTCATTTTTAGTTTATATGCATATGCGTGTTAGACACAGTACATATGCTCAGCTATCATGTTTTTAAATCACTTAGGTTAACATAAATATACAATTTTTTTTTAGAAGTTATGAATTGGCTTTTCTTTTGTGTAGGGATGAAGTGATACAGAACTGGCTCATGTCAATTTTCTAGGACTGTGATGTGATTACTGTAATGAAGGCTGGCAGACTAAGGTTCTCAAAGCCTAATAAATACTGGGTTGAAAATTCTCAGAAGAGGGTGAGTGTCATACTGTGTTCATGCTATATGTATTAATGTGTAAAGGCATGGGTTTGACTGACATGAGAATTTCCTCTCAGGTATTTGATCACTTGAAATTTGAAAATTTCCTCGGGGAAATATTTTTGGATTTGGGTTGCATTTTCCATTTTTTGAAATTGAAAGCCAAAGTATGTGATTCTCTCAATTATGATAGTTAACTTGCAGTGTTTACAGACACTAACAGAGCACACATCTGTTGCAATGTATGTTCTCTGCTTGGACCATATCCTTTGGAACTAAATGTATAGACACCATTGTTGGCCTTCCCAACATTTGAAATTTTTGGAACTAAATGTATATACTTGGAAACTTATACACTGAGGTAAAATTTTTGAGCCTTCTTAAAATTTTTATACCGTTAAGCATTTTGATGTGTTTTCACTTATTCGATGCAATTGTGTCTTGTTAATAGGATGTTGCTCAAGAGCTTGCCAAAGAGTTGCAAGGCAAGCTAGAGTTGATTGTTGGAAACTACAGTGATGGAAACATTGTTGCCTCTTTGTTGGCACATAAATTAGGTGTCACTCACGTTGGTCTACATGACATGTCTAGTTAAAGTTGTTATGACTACATATACTTTGGGACTCAGGGGCTTAAGTTTTTCTCTTTGTCTATTGCAGTGTACCATTGCTCACGCACTTGAGAGAGAGGGAGCTTCGGCCTATAGTTCTTGATCATTATCATGTGAAGATAACTACTCAAGAAGAGTAAACATCTTGCCTTATAGTTTGTTTAATCTAAAGTTGGTATTTTCCATAAACGAACTTCGGTTCTGCAATCCCATTCTAGGTGTTTGGCGTGGAGGGTCGCTGTTGGCAACGAGTCCAGATTTTGAAGCAATGTGTGTGACCAAGTCTGAGTATGAGGAACATGGTTCTGCCAGATGTTGCAAGAGATTTTTTCATAAACTATGCATGCTATCAACATGGCTACCTCAATATTATATGTAAGACTAATATGTAATATGTAGGACTAGATATCATTTTCCTTTTTTTATCTCTTTCATTTCCTATTACCCAAATAAAAAAATGTTAAAATTATGTTTGATATTTTTAATTGCAATTCTAATTCTATCAAAGATGTAATTGACTTATTGGTGCAAAGTATAATTATAGGATAAAATGAATCATTTTGAAGATTGTGGTGTGAATAAGAATAACTAAGAAAGAAAAATTAAGCAAAAAAATAATATTAATAATTACAATAATTTATGATAGTATTGAAATTTAAGAGATTAGAAATTTAATAAATTATCTCAATTTTTATACTTAATCAAATAGAAATGAAAATAATTATAGAAATAATGGAAATGATTAAACTAGAGAAAGATTAATATGAATTTTTTATAAAAAAATATTTTTGTGCAGAAAAAATGAAAAACTCATTTTGTGGCGGTTTTAAGCTACCACAATATTTTTTGTGCAAAAATAAAAAAAAATTGTGACAGTTTTTAGTCGTCACAATATTTTTGGCGAATTTATTAGCGTTCATCACCGTCAGAAATGCATTTTATGGTGGTTTTTAGTCGTTAGAAATGACTTTTTTATTCACTACAAATTTATCATTTTTTGTAGTGGTAGTTTAAGAAAAAAGCTTGCCAAAATTTTAAAATCACAATTCAATCTCATTTTTGTGATATTTTGCCTTTACAGTGTTTCTCCTACAATTAAAGGGAGAATTTGCTTCAACCTATTTGCAATTGTTTCGGTCACCAGTTTGAAAAGCTGTTGCACAAACTAATCGGTCTCAGCTCACTTGCATGAAAAGGGTTCTTCACCTTGGGAATAAGGGCTATCATTTATTTTTGTTAATAGCAATGGGTTTCCCTCCTTCATTTAGAATTTGGAGACCCTTATTAATCACATTAGATCCAACAGTTCCTCAAAATGCTGATAGAATAGAGCAATATTGTGCTATCAACTCTTAGAGCCTTTGTTGGATGCATTTGGTTCAAAGCCACTTGGATCTCTTCTGCAGTAAACTATCTGTTGAGAACTTTTTCCATGTCACTATTTATAAGTCCTCCAACTAAGCCGACCACCTCTTTATAAATAGGACAAGAAGAAATAAAAAGATTTGTTAATACTTCATCAATCTCCTCCTCCTCCTCTTTTCTATGAATTTCTTTTTGTCTTTTCATTATTTTATTCCCATGCACCAATCAATTTACTCTTGACCTTTGTGCCAAAAAAATTTCCTCCTGAAGTAACAACTCATCAAGCACCTTCTCAACTTCTATAATTTTCTCAAAATACTGTACTTTAATGCAATTATTTTAATTTTGTTCTAGGATCCTTTATTTTCTTTCGTGTCTGGCCAAATTTATCATTTCCCCACATATCCAGCATCTCACCATCTAGTCAAATTCGCTAAAATACTCTGCCCTTGACACCGCGACAGTTTGACAATTTCTTCACATTCCTCTCCTTCATGACATATTTGCTCAAATTTGTACATCTTTTGCTTTCTTTTTCTTATCTTATTTTTTCCAAATTCAAGAGCAATGGGATTATGATATGATATGAACCGTGTCTAGTGTAGTTTGTAACGTTACCTTAATATCCTACCAATTATCAACCTACAAATTATTCACCAGAGCCTTATCTAAGCGTTCCTGTATAGTATCAGACTCATCCTTATACCATGCAAATCTGATCTTATAAAACCAAGATTAAACAAACTACAAGTACGAGTTTGATACCATACAGGAACACTTATAACATTCATGCAATATTTGCAAGGATCTTCTAGTCCCACGATTGATTCAGCGGAGATTAATCAAATAAAGGAAGAGCTTCGTCAATCAAAAGAGGAGTTTTGCCAATCAAAGGAGGAGCTTCGTCAATCAAAGGAGGAGTTGTCAATCAATGGAACAAATGCGAGTATTTCAGTCAGTTGTACTTCAGTTTCTACCTCATGAAGCACACAACATTATTCAGCAATAGCAGCAGCCCAACCAGCAACAGGAACAACACAATGACCAATCACATGACCAGCAACAACATGACAATGATCAACCACCAGACGACCAGCAACAACAACTTGATGACCAACAAAGACACTCTAACAATAACTATTTTGATTATTGACTTAGCAACACAAAATTAGTATTGACATATTAGACATTTTATTTTAAATTTATTTTGAAGTTAAGTTAATTTGTTTAAACATTTGCTTTCGATGTATGAATTGGAGTATTTATATAATTATATTGTGTTACTTTCTATAATGATTCTAAATAATATAAATAAAAATTATTCATAAAACAAATTAAATGCAATATTTTTGAATATAAATTACCAACGGATTTTTCCGTTGATAATTTCCTATAGATATTTCCGTCGGTAATTTTCGACAAAATGATTTGTGGGAAATTACCGACGGATATTTTCGTCGGTAATTTCCAACAGAAATATCTGTAGGAAATTACCTTCAGATATTTCTATTGGAGATTTCCAACAGCTTATTCCGTCGGAAATTTCCCACAGAATGATCCGACGGATATTTCTATCGATAATTTTCGACAAAATGATTTGTGGAAAATTACCGACGGATATTTCTGTCAGAAATTTTCTATGGCTTATTCCTTCGGAAATTTCTCACGGATACTTACCGATGGAATTTTCCGCTGGAAATTTTCAACTGACATAAAAAATCCTTCGGTTAAATTTCCAACGAATTTTTTACATTATCGACGAATTTTTTCTTCAAAAATTCCATTTTTTTTGTAGTGATAATAATTAAACAATATATAATGGAATCAATACTATAATGTTCTTAAACCCAAGAATAAGGAAGCACTTATAATAGAGAAACACTAAGTTTGATTAATCTGAAAATTCTATCTTGGAAACTTACATGAGTTTCCTATAATCTGAAAATTATAGGCTATGCTAGGAAGCCCTTAATCATAAGAAGTTAAATTTCACTAAAAATTCCACTAGACATTAACTTTCCACTAACATTTACTTCCCATTAAGTATTTATTTCCCATTAAGGATTTACTTCCCACTAAACATCACAATGGCTCATTAAGTTCCACTAACCATCATAATAATTTAGGAAGCTCAAAAACACTAAAAACTAACATAGGAAAGATGAAAATACATTTGAATTTATTTCCCCTAAATTAAGTGATAGTGAATAACTCATCATATTTGGTGACACCAATAAATGAGACTCAAACCACTAATTTTTTTTATAAATTTAATTTATATTTTTATGCATTTATTTTCAAAAAGAGTAAATTAAATATTTTAAATATATCTTTACTTTACATATTAAATTTGAGATAACTATTTTAAGATGAATGCAATAGATTAATTATGCTTAATCAACTTTTGAATTCTACTTTTGTTTAAAAGACCAATTCCATTAAAACAGTTTTTTATAATATTTTTCCAAATTAATAAATAAATTTGGGTAAAAACTCTTATTTTTCATCAGTACAATTTTTCATTCAACGTTCTATAGTTATGACACTTTAAAACTCCAAATAATACCAAATTAAATCAACAACGGTGGTTTAAATTATATATTTTTATAGGCAAATTAGATCAGTTTTATGGGTAAAGTTCCAATTCAACACAAGATGTGCAAGAATTGGAAAGAAAAGGTAAGTTATAGTGATTTAAATTATATTTGGGGGACTTTTGAGGTAACTAAATAGGCACAAACACGTATTTGACATCGAATAATTAGAATATACTAATTTTTCATTGGAATAAGAGGTAAACCATCAACGAGTAGTAGTGGGAGAGGCGATTTCCATATTTGATTCAAGTCTTGGATAAGAATTTACAACACACTAGAACACCCAATCACAACGTAGAAGTCACACAAATTCTAACAAAACAAACTCTCGTCAAACTTCAGATCGAGATGGCCAAGAGACAGATATAATTTAGTAATTTATACAATCATGTAGGAATGTTGGTTGTTGCCGTTATATCATCACTATCTTCAATACAGGACGCGCTGTTAGAGGTTTTCCAATTCATTTTTATTTTGGAAATTGCCAAATACGTGTTATGAACAATATTTAATCAAACTTGATGAGGATCCTTATATGCATCACATGGTTTTAAATTGTGATTTGATTGTATTTTGAATCTTTATATTGTGGACAATTACAATAAATATAACTACAATTACAGTTACAATACAGTTACATTGAGTCAAAATACATTAACGTTATGATCATAATTACGATTGCATAGAACTATATGAAGATATGTCCCTAATATCAGTTTGCTAGTTGTCAAGATTAGTTATAAACCGGTTTCTAATAAGTTAGTTGGTGGCCAACAACTAACTATTTTTCAGTTTTTTGTTTTGGTTATTTATCCTTGATAGCTAGTTCTCTTTAGTGCTATATATAGATAAGTAGCAGTAAGGTCTATGGATATAATCACATAAGAGGAAGATAGGAGTGTATGAGAAAGATAGAGCGAAGTTTGGTGATCTTTGATGTCGTTACCTAAATAGTGAAAGAATTAAGCAAAATTCTATTTTGTACACAAAGATCTTTGTAACTCTTGCTCCATAGTAGATAAGTTTCGCTTCCTTCCCGTGGATGTAGGTCCTTTGTGACTAAACCACATAATTGCTTGTGTTCATCTTTTACCTCTTTTCTTTGTTAGATTCAAAATCTTTTCTGTTATTAGTTACTTTTATGCTTGCTGTTGTGCTGTGTTTGTTTTCTGGTTTTCCTGTAACTTAGTTGCAGGCAGGAACCATAACAACTGGCGCCAACTGTGGGGAACAAGAAAAAAAGATCAATCATGGGTTCAACCAAGTTTGACATTGAAAATTTCTCTGGGTTCAATGATTTTGGCTTGTGGAGGATCAAGATGCAAGCAGTCTTGATACACCAAGGATTGGGCGATGCTTTGAAAGGTGAATCTTCTCTCCCTACAACAATGTCTAAAAAAGAAAAGAAAGATTTAGGTGAAAAGGCAAAGAGCACAATAATCTTGTGTCTTGGAGACAAAGCTTTGAAGGAAGTAGCAAGGGAACCAACAGCTGCAACAATTTGGTTGAAGCTGGAATCACTCTACATGACAAAGTTAGTGGCAAATCGACTTTTCTTGAAACAAAAACTCTATTCTTTCAACATGATAGAGGAAAAAATGTTGTCAGATCAAATTGCCGACTTTAACAAGATTCTTGATGATCTTGAGAATCTTGAAGTGAAGATGGAGGATGAAGCAAAGCTCTAATGTTGCTAAATGGACTTCCAAGTAGCTATGAGCATTTTAAGGATGCTATGTTGTTTGGAAGGGATCAAACCATTACCCTTGAAGAAGTGCAGTCATCAATTCGAACCAAGGAAATGCAAAGGAAACAGGAACCCAAGACTGACAACAATGCAGAAGGATGAATGTGATGAGGGGTAGATCAAAGTCAAATAAGCACAAATCAAAATCCAGAAGTCAATCTCAAATCAAGTTCAAATGTTTCCATTGTCACAAGAAGGGACATTACAAGAAGGATTGCCTTGAAAGGAGAGGAAAAGATTCAAAGAAATCTTAAGAACCAAGAGATGTGGACATTGCTCAAGCAGGTTATGAAACTGTTGATGTTCTGGTTGTCTCAAACTCTAAGATTGAGAAGGATTGGGTTATGGATTCTGGTTGTACCTTCCATGTGTGTCCAAGGTGTGACTACTTTGAATCCTTGATTTTGAATGAAGATGGAGTAGTGCTGCTAGGAAACAAGAAACCATGTAAAGTCCAAGGCATGGGTTCAGTTAGACTGAAAATGTTCAATGATCAAGAAACACTCTTGATAGGTGTAAGGTATGTACCTGAAATTAAAAGAAACTTGATTTCTATCAGCATGTTTGATGCTTTAGGATACACTACACAAGTTGAATATGGCTTGATGGAAATATTTAAAAATTTTGTGATGATTGCTAAGGGAATTAAAATGAATGGTTTGTATATCTTAGATGGTTCTATTTTTATTGCACAAGCTACTGTTGCTAGTTAAAATCAACATGATAAAACCAATTTATGGCATATGAGTTTAGGACATGTTAATGAAAAAGGTTTACTTGAACTAGCAAAACAAAATCTCCTAAATGGTGATAAAATAGAAAAACTGCATTTATGTGATTATTGCATTTTAGGAAAAGCTAAAAGGGCTAGTTTTGGGATAGGTGTGCATACTGCACACAGACCTTTTGAATATGTTCATTCTGATCTCTGGGGTCCTGCAAGGACCATGACTCATGGTGGTTGTTCTTATTTTCTATCTATAATTGATGATTATTCTAGAAGAGTTTGGATCTATCTCCTTAAAAATAAAAGTGACACTTTTGGAAAATTTAAGGAATGGTATAATCAAATACAAACTCAAATGGAAACCAAGGTTAAATGTTTGAGAACTGGCAATGGCCTGGAGTTTGTTTTAGAGCAATTCAATGAGTTTTGCAGGAAATTAGGAATCCAAAGCATAAAACAGTGACTAACACCCGTCAACAAAATGGCTTGGCAGAAAGGATGAACATAACCATCCTGGAAAGGGTCAGATGCATGTTACTAAGTGCACCAAAAACTTTTTGGAGAGACGCTGTTACAACTGCTGCCTACTTAATCAATAGATGTCCTTCCTCTGGATTAGGTTTTAAAACACCTATGAAACTTTGGAGTGAAAAACTAGCAGATTACTCAAATTTGAGAGTGTTTGGGGCTTTGGTTTTTGCACATATCAAGCAAGACAAGCTTGGGGCTAGAAAGATTTATTGGTAAGACTATGCTATTCCAACTTTAATTTATACATGTACTTAAACTAAGTTATAGGTATTGCTCAGAACAAAATCTTTGATATTTAAAAGAATAAAGTCACAGAATGTAACAGATTGAGCACACATGTACACAAGTAACATTATAATTTTCAATAAATCAATATCTATATCATAACAAATGCATACACAAACACAACTGTTTGGTTTGAACTATGCAATAAATGGTGGTTGTGACTTATGACGAACACAAAAAGCAAAGTAAACAAACACTAATCATTTAGCCAAAACTAACCAAAAAAAAAAAAACTGAACAATGCACCCTAGGCTTATCACCTAAGCTAACGAGTATGTATAGGACTACATGTAAAATACGAATAGGAGTCGATTGAACTATACCAATAAAGAGGTAGCTTCAACAATGGCGGCATGGGAGGCAAGAGCGGACGAAAGGCGATGACATTCTAAGGTGCGAGGGAGAGGGAGTGATCGAGAAGGCGAGAAAGAGAGAAAGAGAGAGGGAGTATGGAAGAGCTAGGGCACGCATTTTTTTAATAAAAGGGAACCTCCAAAATGACAGTATTAAAAGGAAAATAGGCTGCATAAAACAAAGACGATTTTTGTAAAAAACTGTCTTTGAAATGGACAGAAACGACAACGATTGCTACATAACTGTCTTTGATTCAGTTACAACGACGACGGTCATTGTAAAATCGTCTTCGTTTTGACCTTTCAATGACGGTTGTTGGAAAGCTGTCATTGTAAACATCCACTTAATTACCTTAATGCCACCGCACGACATACGAAGACGGTTATGGAACAACCGTCGTCGATGTTGTGTCGTAAAAAGCACTATTTCTTGTAATGGAGGGATCTGTTGAAGTCCCCCATCAACTAAAATGAACTAAGTCATGTTGGTATATACTTCTCTGTATGTAATTATAAGAGAAGGAAATAAGAAGATAAAATGTACTAAGCTTCTTTCATAAGCTTAAATGAACTTATGTACTTCTGCATTTAGTGAAGTTAAATGAGAGACCTTCTTATCTAAGTTAGGTGGGGGTGACAATGTTGTTGGGATGCTTGCCTGGACTGTGATGTCTTTACATGCCTATTTTGCTTTTAAAAGAGATATATTTTATAAAACTTAAGTGCATACGTTGATTTTAGCTTACAAGAGAAGTTCTATTTATTTACCTAATAGTAATTTTCTTCTTCTATGAGTACTTACAGAGAAGTTTATTCAGACATGACCTTAATTTTCCATTATAGATTAAAATTGACTTATGCATGAACAAATTTATAGAAGTTATCATTAAGTTTTTCAAAAAGCTGATTTTAACTTATAGGCTGACTAATTTTACCTTATGAGAGAAGCTTTAGCTTCTTATTTTTTCTCCTCTTATAAAGAAGTTTATTTAACCAGGCCCTTTTGTCTTTTTTAGCTAGCTATCCAAGGGAATTACAGAACAAGGCAACTTACCTTGTTGGAATGTTTATTACTACTAATATAGTATAGTGGCATCTCATTTGTCAGGGTATTGTTGATTTTAGATCATATAGAATTATAATGAACATAGGACTTCGATATCTGGTAAGTCATGTGAATTTAGGTGTCTGAATATATTATGTATTCACATGCTCATTATTTGTCCTTATGTTTGTATTACTTGTTTGCCATAATTAACCTAATTAGTTTTGCTTTGTAGCAGGTATGGGAGATACGTTGTGCGTAAAAGTTGAAACTGTGGACAATGATGTTTGTCACTTGCGAGGGTCACCTGGTCCTGTGTCTCCAAAAAATCATCAGGTGAAGTTTCCTTTGACTTCACAGAGGATAGATGCCAAATCTTTGAACAGGTTGAGTTCTTCAATTGATGAGTTGGTACATTCTGACAAGCCTAGCTCTGTAGATTCTAGTCCAGAAGGATTCACTGCAATGACTAAGTTGCAGATATGGAAAAATGTCATTTCACAAGTACTGGAGCATACAGAAACTGAAATTTGTTCACTTGAGAATGAAATGAAGCCACTACAATCTGAATCTGGGGATGGAATGCCATGTCACAATGCAAAATCTTGTGATAAAGAAATTGGAGGCTATGAAAAGGTTACTCGTCCTCCCATCACAAATTGCCCCTTCCGATGACGACAACAACATAGAGAAGATGATGCCTCTTTCTACTAACTTGGATGGTATGCATGATACTACCATGGAAAATGATATCAACAGTCCTGGAACAGCAGCATCGAAATTTCTAGAAGCACAACCCTTGATAAAAATGGTATCTTCTCTTGGTGGTGGTAGTTCATTTTCATCATTCACGGTAATTGAAGATGGGATGAAAGCTCACACTAGCGCAGGCTTTTATTCTGGTATTGACGATGATACTTTACCTAACACCATTATTTCTTCCAATAGAGAAACTGCACAAAGTGCATGTGCAATTTTTGAGAAGTTCTTGCCTAATGAAACTGGCAAGATTCTCAGTGTAACACCCTGAAATTTCGATAACTGAAAATAGATGTTTAATGTATTTATTGTGTTATTTGATTAGTTTAAATTAGTTGAAATGTTATGTGAATTATTATGTGCAATTGCTTGGTGTAGATGTCAAGTTATGTTGAGTTTGTTTGAACTGCGTTGTAATTGAGTGATTCTGAATTTGACCCGAAAACCTGTTTTAGTAAAATCATCATTCTAGATTGGTAAACCGTTGGATATCCTTCAAAGTTTAGAGAAAACTTACTAACCCATATATCTAACATTTGACCGTTGGGATTGTTAAAATAATGTATGTAACATGAAAAATTAATTTTTTACTGAAGAAGAAAATTCTAGAATTTGGACAGCTCGCCCAGGCGAGTTTTACAGGCAATTTTTGCTCGGCTGGGCGAGTGGAAGCGGTTCTGAATATGTTTTTAAGCTTCTAAGTCATGAAAATGGAGGATTTTTCCTCCCACAAGCATTCCCTAACCTCCTTCCACCCTCTTCCACCACCCATAGCCATCGGAGACAACCACGGAGCGCCGTTGCTTGCCACGAGACCCCGACGCGGTGAAGAACCTTTTAATTGGAGTGGAATCTTTGAAACTCTTCTCAAAGTTTCGGTAGAGAATAGAGCTCTCAATCCTCCTTTCTTAGTTTCCTTGAGGTAATCTTAGTTTCCTTTGTCTTCTTCTAGCTAGTTTAAGTCTCTCTTAATGTCTCTTGTGATTCGGGTAACGTTATTGGCTGTTTCTATACTTCCTTTGAAAACCCTTTGAAATTGAGATGTTGTAAAAGTCTCCTTTTTATGAAACTGATGTCATTTCTGTGATCCTTGTTGAACCCTGGTCACGTTGGTGTGATCGAAATTTCAAAATGATGTCTTTTGATGTGGACTCCTAAAACACCCTTTTAGCCCCTTTTTGAATTTGAGTGGGTATATGACCCCAAATGTTAATATTGATCTTACCTTGGAAATCTCTATGAAATTGTCTTTGATTTGGTATATAGAGCTCCACATTTGGGCCAAAACACGTGAACTTGAGACATCCCAAAATGACGTTTCAAGGAGCTAACAAAGGGATATAGATAGGTAAGGGGAGTTTATTATTCAGTTATAGTTTTGATACCATAGTTGGGGGCCAGGGAGTCCAACTATGAAGATAGCTGCCTGTCCCTGCTGTGTGCTGGTTTTCAAGAAAAACTAAGTTTTTAACTAATGGGATGTGTTGTATTTATGATTGATAGGTGTTTGTTCCTATGTGTGCTTGTTTTCAAGAAAAAACTGTTTTTAACTAATGAGATGCGATGAATTGGCTTGTTGATGGATAAAATTGTGAATGATATTATTGTTGTAATGATTGAATTTTTGGTAAAAGTCTTAATTACAGAGGAGACTCTACCCAAAATTTTATAATGCGTTCTTCTATTTAATTCTTTATTAAATTTTTAAATGGGCATAAGAGTGTGTTTTACATATTGTAGTCCTTCTCTTTAATTTAGAATTTTCCTAAAAATATCAATCTTGTGATATGATGAATTGTGAATGTATGAAATTTGGATTGTCTGAAGACCTGGGAAATGTGAATCTCAGGCATATGTATTATGTATAGATGTGATATGTGATTGCTTGTGATGTTGTTGATGATATTGAAATTGAGATGTCATTGACGTGATTGATGATGTTGAAATGAGATAATATTGATATGCCTGATGACGCTATTGAGATGATATGATGTTGAGGTTGATAATGACATTGATGAGAGATAATGTTGATGTGAACAATGTCATTGTGTGTGGATATACATGGATACCCATGGGGGTGTATGACGGGTTACCCTTGCGAGGAAGGATTTGTTCCTAGTCAGGTCATACATTGATGGTACCCATGGTTGTAGGCTGTGTATGTACACGTGGGATGCAATGACTGGTTGATTACCTTTGCGAGGATGGATTTGTTCCTAGCCACGGTCAGTGCATCAGTGAGCCCACATTGGTGTGTTATGTATGTACATGGGGGGTGCATGACGGGTTACCCTTGCAAGTGAGGATTTGTTCCTAGCCTAGTCATGCATTGATGATGCCCATGTTTCATGCTTCATTTGTATGTGTGGAAATAGAATGAAGGCACTCGCGTACCTGTGGGTTTCTGTGGGTTGAGAACACAGGTACTAAGGGGTCATCAGGTTTGAAATTCCCTTGTGACACTGGCTGATCACCGGATGGGGGAATAGCCAGTGCACGACAAGGTGGCCCTGATAGGCGGCGAATCATTTTTCCTGTGAGATGCTATTTTCGAAGATGGTACCACATTGCATGCTGATAGATGAGTCAGGTGCATGCATCATTCTATGCATGATTGATTGAGTTGTGAAATGCATTGGATGATTGATTTGTTAAGTGTGTATTGAAATCATGGATTTTTGTTAAAGATTGTGGTGGGTAAAATTGTTTCCTTCCCAATTGCTGCTATCTGATGTTTGTTGATTTTATATAATAAACTTACCCTTGCATTTGTTGTACCGTGTGGTTGGTACCTGTGATGATCGTGAACTTTCATTCATGGGAGTAGATGAGCAGCAGTAGGTGACCTTGGAGAGAGATCTTCTTTTTGTTGGAGCTGCCAAATCGACGTAATGACGTTGGAACTCTTTTTGGAAGAGTTGTGTTTTGTTAATTAACTCTTTCATAGTTAGTCCCTTAATCCTTTTTGTAGACATGTATATTTTGAATTGTAATTACATGCAATAACTAAATTAAGTTCTAAACGGAGAATGATGTGTATTGATATAGTATATGTATACATATGTATTCAATTGTTGTAGTTATATCATGTGTATGATGATTGCATTATTGTGAAAAACTTACTACCCATTTTCATAATCAGACTAATGAAGTTTTCATTAAAATTGGAAATTTACACGTCTAGAGTTTGTGATGCCGTAGCGACGAGGCGGGTCGTTACACTCAGTAATGTTGGAGTTAGCAGAAGCTCACTCTCTCATGCTGATGCATTCATTAAGGACAAGTTTGCAGAGAAAAAGAGGTTTACAGGATTTAAGGAGAAAGCTTTAACAATTACGTATAAAGCCTTTGATCACCTGTGGAAGAAAGATGTGTGCTTAAGATATCTGAGGAAATGCACCCGAACCTCTCCCAACAATCTCAAATTGCGTCTCAAAGCTGTCACTAATTGTTGTCAGAAGAACCTATCCTCTATACATTATCGTTGTTTTCCTTTCCACCCTGGTATGGATATGATTCTTTCTAATTTTTTTTGCTAAAAATATGACATTAATTTTGCTGTTTGTTTCCTTACATAAATAAGTTAGTGCAATGTACAAAATCAATAAGTGTTGGTTGCTAAATTCTTTTCATAATTATATCAGTTGTTGTAATTTTGTATGGCCCTATATCGATACTTTTTGCATAGAAAAAGGAGGGAAGTAACCAAGAGTTGATTGTTTTTCTATTGTTGGTTAAATTGGGAATCATATAGAATTTAAATTCTTGAAAATTTGGCTTTTAATAGAGCCCAATGGTGTGTCTTGATCCATTTAACCAACCATGCCAGGTGAGCCAAGCACATAGAGATTAAGCATCACTTCTTCAGAGTCCATGTGCAGATGGGAAGAGTGGAACTATAGTTTGTACACACTGATGGTCAGCTTCCTGACATTTTTACAAAACCCTTTTTCGAAGTAAGGTTGATTATGTTAAGGGATCAACTTGGCATGGACTTTGTAAATGAATGATTAATGTCTAAATGCTTGACTAGTTGCATTGTGCCTCCAGAGGACGCATCATCCAATGGCCATACATACATGCATGACTGGACGACTAAAAGAGTGGAAGAAGTATTCAAAACTGATATGATTTGTTTACCTTTAAATTGTGTGTTTGAATTGTCCTGTAGAGATTTCTTTTAGAAAATTCTTAAATGATTCGATTTGTTTACCTTTAAACCAAATTATTGTTATTCTTGGTATGGACTGTTTATCATCCAACCATGTTTTGTTAAACTATTTTGATAAAATTGTGATGTTTGATGATTCTGAAGTTAGTAGGGATAGGATGTTTATCTCTGCCAACCAAATTGTGACATCTTTTAAAAAAGATGCTCAAGTGTACATGATCTTGTTTAACCTAGAAGTAGAGACCAATGTTTCTATGGGTGACCTCCTTATTGTCAAAGAGTTTCCTGAAGTGTTTCTTGAGGATATATCTGGTTTACCACCTAAGAGAGAGAGTTTTCTATAGATTTGGTACCTGGTGTCGGACCCATATCCATAGCCCCTTATAGGATGTCTCGTATAGTGTTAGCCGAGCTTAAGAAGCAGTTAGAAGAGTTGTTGGATAAGCAGTTTGTGAGACCAGTATGTCTACATAGGGAGCACTAGCGTTGTTAGTGAAGCAGAAAGATGGAACCATGACGTTGTGTGTAGACTACCAAAGGTGAAGAACAAGTAACCTTTGCTTAGAATAGACGACCTTATGGACTAGCTGGTAAGAGCTTGTGTGTTTAGCAAGATAGACCTTAGGTCAGGTTACCATCAGATATTGTGTAGTCTGAGGATATTCTAAAGACTGCCTTTAGGATCCGTTATGGTCACTACGAGTATCTAGTCATGCCCTTCGGTGTGACCCAGGTGCTTGGAATGCAATAGAAAAAGGTCCTAGGGTACCCATCAAAATTGTTGATAATAACATGATTCCCAAAGATTGGGATGAAATGAATGATGAAGAAAAGAGGATTGCTCAATATGATTTTAAGGCCAAGAATATGATAACTTCTGCTCTTTCTTCTGATGAATTCTTTAGAACAGTTAAATGTACCAGTGGCAATGAGATGTGGGAGATGCTAGAGATCACCCATGAAGGAACTGAAGAAGTGAGGAGATCAAGAAAGCACTTCTTGATACATGAATATGAGATGTTTAAAATGAACCAAAATGAAAGCATTTCTCAACTCCAAATAAGATTCAGACACATAGTGAATCATCTTTTGGACTTGGAAAGACCTTTGATGTTGAGGAATTGAATATCAAAATCTTGAAGTGTCTCACTAGAGCATGGCAACCAAAAGTGACAGCTATCAAAGAATCCAAAGATCTTTCACAAATGACCATGGCTGCTCTCTTTGGTAAGTTACTTGAGTATGAATTAGAATTATCTCAACTAATCTTTGGTGAAGATGCAGATAGAAAAGGCAAAGGAATTGCACTAAAGGCTGCAACACCTAAGGTGGAAAAACAAGAAAAATCAAGTGATGAGGAAGATGAAGAAAGCATGAACTCGATTGTGAAAAAGTTCAGCAAGTTTCTAAAGAAGAATAAGGGCAAAAGATTCACAAGAAATAACAAGAGCAATACCAACAACAATAGTAGCAACATGAAGAAGGTTGACAATAACTTCACATGCGTTGAATTTGGAAAACCTGGCCACATAAAGTCAAAATGTTCAATCTACTTGAAGAAACAACAAAGTGACAACAAAGGCAAGAGAGAAGCAAAGCCAAGAAGAGCCTATATTGCTTGGGAGGACAATGATTCTACAACTTACGATTCCTCCACTGAATTAGAGGAAGCTAACATGTGCCTTACTTCAATTGTCAATGAAGGGAATGATGATCTCTTAGAAGAAGAAGATGAGGTAACCTCTGAACTTGATCAACCTATTTTTGCTTTTGAAGAGATGCATAAAGAGGCTAAAAAGCTTGCTAAATCCAACAATAAACTTAAGAAAAATATTGAGAATCATCTTGCAAAAATAATGGAATTACAAACTAAAGTTTGTAACTTGAAGGAAGAAAATGAAAAACTTACTTCAAGCTATAAATCAAGTGGTTGTGTTTGTGCCTCTTCCTCTACAACTATTGACAAATATGAAATGCTGCAAAAAGTTTTTGATGAGTATAGTGTAACACCCCGTAGGCCTCCAACGTGTTATCATTAATAATATCAGATTAGCGCATAAAACACAATTTACAAAACTTAGCGGAAGCACAGAATCGCTTTTCTTGATACATTATGTATGGAATCACAAATTCATCAGATAACACACACCAATCATATAACATGCCCCTGCTGATCCAGTTTCTTATATCAAACATCATAAAGACAGATAATC
>PYAF01005321.1:237127-247184 GCA_007407185.1 Glycine tomentella | reverse complement strand
CGAGAAGATAGGATGAAGATTTTGTGATGTTTGTCTGCTTTTGACGATCTATGCTTGTGAATGTACTATGGACTGTTTATATATGGGACTCTGGATATGTAATGGACTGTATGGTATGTGTGAACGTCATGGACTATATGATTTAAATAACGCGTCAAACTCTTATAATTTATAAAACTCGTTCTTCAATCAATGGAATCTCAGTCGAACCTTCATTTCTAAATTCAATTTTAAAATCAACCAAGATTTGTTTGAACTTTTATTCTTTCTGTTTTTCTTTGAAAAAAATTTTAGCAAATAAAAATAAATACGTGATAAAAAGCGAAGTAGAAGTGGTCGTTTCATTATGCACATACAAATTATTTTAGTATTAAACCATGTGCACATCAATTTGGCCTGGCCAAATGGGCCAAGCTGGGCCACAAAGACATGGTCTATGAGATATTCAGGCCCCTGTTTTCACCATTTCACCCGACTGACCAGGCCGGACTGGCCCATTTGACATACCATGATTGATGTAGTAGACTTTTCGTTGTCATTCAATATTGTGATGTTAAGGTGTTAACTGAAGACCAGAAGTTTCTGGATTAAGAAGGTCCATTGTGTTTGTAGACATGAAGTAGATATTATTTGGCTTTTGTTACTTGTTTGATGCTGGACTATAGTTGATCTTTCCCTCTCTCACACACACTGTTGTACACTCATGGTGGAGGCTGGTTCGCAATTATTACTTTAATTAGTTGTATTAGATTGGGAAAAAATGTAATTCCTCAAAACAAGTGAGCTGAACCTGCAAATACAAATGCCGAGCTAAAGATTGTAGTTTTGTTCCTTGAGCTTATTCTGTTTGTGAAATGGAAAGCTAATAAATCATATTATTTTGAATATATTTTTATATGTGCTTATATATGTAAAGACAGATACGAAAGTAAGTCAGAATTCAATCATTTAATACCAGTTCTACCAAAAAACCATTATATATTACAGTACTAACAGCCTTTACAGAAATTAATGTTGGAAAATATTTCTTAAACACTAAAATGGAACATTAAATATGTGATAGATAAAATGATCTCACTTTGAGCTCCATCTTATGGAAGCAGTGTCTTATCTTAGTGGTAATTTCATGGTTAGACATACATAAGTGCACACTTCATTCCTTGGTTCGTGTTCACTCACAGTAGGGTTGCATTGCCTTGCTGGCTTCATTGTGATGTTTGTTTTCCATAGGAGCTACTTTCTTTCAGTGCTGCAAATCTAGGACCAAATGAAAATTGGAATCTTCATTTATTTTCGTGTGTTGTTATTTGTAAGTTCTTACATGGAGTATCGGGTTTTCAGGGAATTAGGACACTTATGAGTTGAAGTTCATTATGTTTGGCTTCTCTCCTATGGCCATAGGAAGCAGGGAGTTTGAACTGATATTATAATGGCTGTGGATGTGGTTGTTTTTAGCAAGGAGAATGTTGCATGTACACTGCATGCTATCCTACACCTAGGGAGATAGAGACAAGTGTAAGGTAGCATAGGTGATCCCAGGATGATAGGAAGAGAGATAGTGAATTGATATGTGTTGATGGAACATTTTCAAACTATTGGTGTCCCTGTGCTGCCATTCAACTCTATTTTATCAATGTGTGTGTGCATGCTACCAGACTCAAGCATTTGGCCATGTTGTGATTAATAAAAACAATGAATCTCAAAATAGTTGTTGCATCTTTAAGGAGTTACAACTGAAAAAAGACAAAAGTAGTTGAAGTGGATTCCTTCGCTTTGAATAAATTTGTCATTGTGTAAGTTCTTTGTAGTAGCTTTTGTGGAGTTTCCGGGGGGAAAATAAATCCACTTATTGCGTACAAGCTCTTCTAATTAAAATTTGATTATGTTGTCATTAGGATATTTATGTGAGTGGAATAATCTTGTTTTTGGAGGTGGTGGGTAAATCTAATGTGGAGCTTCTGAATTTGTTTTTGTTTCTGCAGACATCATATCAAACCATACAATATAAAAATTGTGTCAAAGCAGCTGATGCCATTTTGAAAATTTTTCCAGACCATGGAGGTATACTTTATTAATTTGGTGATTATTTTCACCCTTTTAGACTTAAGTAGTTTGGGTCAATTTACAAGCTTTTCGATGGGAAATTAATCTGTCCATTGGAGTCAATTTTGGCTTTTGAAAATGAATTGTATTAGAATATATCCACCATGAAGGTTTATCTTACATATTGTCATGTTTGTTAAATTGTAAAAAAAAAACCTATTTTCAAAATCAAATTTAAGATAACTACTTATTGATTGATAGTACTGTAAATGTCTTTACACTTGCATTCTCGTTGATAATTAAACTCTTTAAAATATGCCCATAATATAATGAGAAATAAATCTTGGTCTGTTCTTTCTAAACTGAAAATTTCTAAAACAGTCCTATATTGAATCTTTAGTCATTCTAAAACTTTAAAAGTTTAAATGTATACAACAGTCATAAAAAGGTGAGTAACTTGTCAGGGTGATTAACATAGAGTTTGTTGATATATTTGGGATTTGGGTCAGGAACATGGAACTCAGCAGCTGAGCGATCAGGGATGCCAATTTCCCACAATGTTGAACCATATTTTGGAGTGTGGGAATGAGAACTAGTTACCTCATTTGTTAGGTTAAAGAACCCCTAATAAAATAACCAACATGTATGTTAGGAGACGGAAATTGTGACTAGTTTATAAAGGAAGGAGGTTTGTTCGTCATTCCTGATTCTCCTTTTTATTTAGGTAATGACAACAAACATTTTGGTTGGTCTTGTGTACAAGACCACAAAAGTCATTTTGATGGTAGTCATTTGGAAGGCTGTCATTACATGTATCAGATCTTTGATACAGATCCTGATCCAATGTAAGCCCACAGGTGCAGCTACACAAGTAGCATAAAGGACCTTAACACTGCCAGATTAGGAGCCTTCAACAACAATTCACCAATAAAACCCATCTGCTGAAATGGGTTTGCAGATAAACCTTTGGCCCCAATGTCTTTGGTTTGAGTAAATCAAATTGTAACTTGTAATTGAACTGACCTATGTTCCTTCATAATACCAGTAGGTTAACATCGATGTGTTTTTGCTGAATAAAATATTGAATGATTTATCTTGTGTCATGGTGTTAGGGTGGGTTGTGTACTGGAGCTTTGAGAATAATAATTTATTTTGCATATTTGATTTCAAATAGTTGTCTTGTTATACAGGTTTAGCAATCAAAAAACGTGGACTGTGATGCAGGAAACGGAATTAAACGCTTGACTCATGGTATGTATCTTTTTTGTGAATAGTCCTTCTTCTTTGGTTGTGGTTTTTAGAATATATTGTGACAGTGTTTACTAATTAGATAACATATTCTAGCAGGGGACAGGTGTTTGAACATATCTGTCCTGCAATTGTGGATCATGTAAGTGAATGTGCATTGAAGTCTTCTTTAGAATAAGTTATCTATCGTAGTGTTTACAAATTAATAAGTTTCATATGTTTCATTTCCAATATATTGATAGGTTTATGGCGGAGTGGAGCTCATCCTTGGCACACTCAGATGTGTATGCATTTTTTGAGCCTCAATCGATACACAATACGAAGGACAGACGTGCACAAATTCAGGAATACATTGAAACATGGATGAAGGATTCCCAAAGAGAGTTGTATCTAGGAGCATACTTGAATCAGTAAGTGTAATGTTTGTATTTGTAGTATGTGGTGATGACCGTGCTAATTGTAAGTAACATGGTGTTTTTCAAAATGCAGGGCCCATTGGCAACTTTTTATTCTGTGTCCAAAAATTGATACTGTCGTATGGCTTTGTTCGCTGCGTAAGAAGCCAGATGTACACATAAAAACCGTAATTAACAAGTAATGTGTTTAGTACGACATATATGAATGCATAGTTTGAAAATAAGAACGTCATTGTATCATTTAGCCTTTAACAACATTTATTGTGCTTGTTAATGTTTATCAGTGCAATGAAGAAATTGAATACCACTGCACCCGATAAAGCAAATCCACCTCCACCCACCTGGATTGAGTTAAAGGTTAGTCTTTTGATAAACCCTACGTATCCATGTACTGATATTTAACAAAAGTTTGGATTTAAACAAATGTCTGTTGTTTGTTTACTTATGTTTTAGAGCCATGTTCAACCTGGAGGTTATGAGTGTGGCTATTATGTAATGTATTGGATGTGGAACATAGTAAACGACGATGTAAAGAATGATTGAGCCAAGGTATAATTATAGTAACACCATTTAAAATCATCAATGTAAATGAATATATAAGTCTCACATTAAAATAAATTGATATTTCCTTTAATGATTTTGCAGTACTTTCGTGATGGAACACCGGTAGACATTGAACAGATAATAGTTCTAAGAAAGCAATGGGCAACTTATTTTTTGGAAGTTAAGCGTGGGATGGAAGATTCTGAAATCAATAGCATGTTACATATAACTCAGCCTTAAATGTTTACTTGGTTATTGTGAAAATTGTAGAACTTGTGTTACATTATGAACATTGTTAGGCACACGCCAATTTTTGGAGTGTACCCTGTAATGGGTGTCAGTGTTTATGTATGACTTTGATTTTATAACTTATGCAGATCTTAAATAGCTTACATTTATTTCCTATTAGAATATATTTTGATTTACAAATTGTCGATCTGTGTACTTGGGAGTTTGCTGAACAACTTTGTGGATCAAGAGATAAGTTATTAGTAATTAAATGGGCAACAACCATTGAATCCCACATTCGACTTTTGGGTGAGTAATGATGTATATATCTAGGCCTTCATTTGACAAATATACTGAGATTGACATAATATTAGCAACATAATCTGATTCTGAGCTGCATTTCTGTATTGGACCACTTTATAGTTAATATGACACATCCTTCTCTGCAGACTTTAAAGAATGCTTATCACCATACAAATTAGGAGGAGCAGCTGCTGGAACTGATTTTGATCCAAAAGGCAATGGTGATAATGAGGTGAATTTTCAACTTATTCAATTTGATCTCTACTTATGTAATTCTATAAGTACTAAATGTTACTTTGATATTTCGGCAGATTATGCGATTTTGCCAAAGTTTCATGAGCGAAATGTATCGCTCAGATTGGAATTGCTTGATGCACTTTATGTAAAAACATGAATAGATTAACTCCCAATGACTGAGGAAAAATGAATAGCTTGAGCAAACTAAGAGATAACTGTGGACCCAACCTAATAGGAAAAAAATTGGTTGTTGTTTCTGGTTGTTTTTCTTCCTTTATGTGGTTGGGGATCATTACTTTACTGTACATAAATGAATGTTGCATATCTTGCCATATATGCATCGTGTATAGTGCTTTGTGTAGCATATCTAATCAGTTTAGGAGCATGAAATTCTGAGATACTGATTGTGTTGGCATTTGGGTATTTTTCCAAATGTGTTCCTTACTTATGCAGGGAAGTTTTACCGGGCCAAGGATATTTTGGTTTGCCTCCAGCGTTCGACCTTAAGCTACTGCCTATGGGCTGGTAATTTCAGTTTTTAATTCTTACTCTCTGTGGATGTATGGTGACATGTAAAATATGAGTGACATGTATGAAATGTGCTCCTGCTCCATGGTAGCCTTCCATTTTCTTTTTATGTCTGACATATCCTTTCACAGCAGGTCCTATCATTTTCTTGTGCATATCCTACTGCAAGAAAACCACCGAGCCCAATGTAGCATGCAAGGCCATTCTGGCCAAGAAGATCATCATAAAATATACTCTGCATCTATTTTTTATAGTAATTAAATTTTTAACAAGTTTGTCATGCTTCTGCAGGTTTTGTTTGCCCAGCTCATGCATGCTGACATGAATAAATAACTTAAAGGATTAAGGTTTCTATTTTAATTTACACCATTTTTTAAACAGTGTTGCTAATGACTCGTTCATTATTGGTGTACCTTTCTGACCCTCATTTCTTGTTATGCTATCCCTTTGAGAATTTAAATCTTTTATTTGCATGGTGGTAGCTTTCTTTTCTAGCAATCAAAAAATTCCATTAATATTAGAAACTTGGAAACCCCCATTTTCAATTATGACTATGATATAACTGATTATATTTTTGTAAGACAAAATCTTGTGTGAAATTTGTTGCATCCTAAATTGATTTCACAAATTCACGATCCTGGAATACTCTTCTAATTTATTATTTCATGTAGATGTGTTGTGAGTGGTTCTGGAAAGATTGCACTGCATGTCTTACAGAAGCTGACAATATATGGTGCTCTTCCCATTTCAGAATTAGGTAATTTTGGTTTTTGTGCTGTGTGTATTCTTTTATTTTAGCAAGAATGAAAACTTGTGCTTTGTTATTGCTCGAGAGTTTTCATCTATAGTACTAATTGAATGTAGGATTCAACACCATATCATTTTGAGTACAGTTGTGTATCCTTTTTTTTTTTTTTAACAAAAGCATTTGACAAATTCTAGAGGATATTTGGTTGATGATGATGGATTTGAGTACATGAAAATATCATTTTTGAGAGACATCAAAGATCAACAAAGAAATTTATGGTTTGTATCATTTGACAGATTCTAGAGGATGCAATATTTTGGTTTCTGTCCTCTTCTTCCTTATATATACTAATTGAGACAGTCTATAAAGTAATCCATTAAATGAGATATGGAAGTTTGATTTAATCTGTTATCAAGGGATATGAAAGTTTGATTTGAATGGATAAATTTTGAAATTTGAGATTGTTATGTCTGCATATATATTTCCTGACTTGGGATATGGATTGGCTGGAGCATTTTTCTAGGTATTAATTAAAATATAATCAATTGCGACTTTGTTAAAATTGCATTTGTATCCCATGTATTAGTGCTGATTGCCAAGACATATGTGAGATGAAATTTATTTTATCTTACACAATTGGTGATTAGGTGGACAAAAGGAAAAAATGAAGTAATTGTCAGATACTATGAAAATATAACAGTATAAGAAAGTTTTTGCCTGGTTGTACTGTTACAATACATACTAATGCAACCATTATTTTGTAAACATTTAGGGTAAAACTAAAACGGTAGATTTGTAATTGTTTGATCTGGACTTGTGTTGTAATTTTGACACCATGGATTGGAGAATGGTTGCATTTGTTATTTTAGTCCTTGTGTTTTGTTGCCCTCTTGACAAATTAATCTAATTTGAACATTTTATTTTTATGCCTCAATCTTTCTTTCTCTCATTCCTATCATATTCCCCACAAATAATGTTACTTGCATGATTTGTTTGTTTACATGCAATAGAATAATATGATTTTGGTGTTTGACTAAATTGCCTAGTGTATCCCATTCAGTGAGCCGTGCATGTGATGGATTTGATCAGCTACTATGATTGTGGAAAGATATTGTGTTTTACAAAATTCCACTTCTCAAAAGAGTTAGTTGGTTGGAGTGAATAATGACCATACTTAAGAAAACCATAAATGAAATATTATCTATTAGTTTTACTAATTTATCTGTAACTCCTATCTAATTGATTCTTTGCATTGAAGGTGCGATAAGTTCTGTTATTTTTATTCTAATTAAAAGCTTGATAATGTCATTATGTTAATAACAACTTTTTTACACTGAAACCCACAATATTAAATTCTCTCTACTTCTGATTATGACTTTAAATCTTTCTATTTTGTTTAAAACTAAAACATATTCAACCTGTCTCCCAATGGTGTGCAGGAACTGGAGACCATACATTTGAGAGAAGATTGCGTCTTTGTGGACCCCTGATGAAGGAAAACATTGCAACCCCATATACTTGATAGTGAAACTTTCTATATGTTATATTCTCTTCTTAAAAATACAAAAAAGAGATTTTTAGAAATCATTTGGCTATGTGCTTAGCAACATTGTAGTATTTTGCCCGAAGGACTTAAACTTTCCTCTCTACTGTTTTGTGTCATTTTGTTTCTTGCTTGAAACTGTAAAGGAACGTGACTTTGTTTTTGCATTATTGGTTAATATTTCCTTTGTGCTTCAAAATTTCAATTTCGTTCAATTGATTCATGTTTGAAAATGCTGAGAATTAAAAAAAAAATACAAACAAAGACAAATAACCATCTTCATTGTAGCTTAAATTTAAAAAGAAAAATAAATTTAAATACAAACAACAACGGGTATCTAAAAAAACCGTCATTGAATGTCAGTCTATGATGACGGTTATACTGAATAACCGTCTTCGTTTGGAGCTTAAATAAAAAAAATAAAAATTAAAAAGAAATAAAGACGGTTATTTAAAAAAACCGTCATTGTATGTCAGCCTACGATGACGGTTTTGTTGATTAACCGTCTTCGTTTGGAGCTTAAATAAAAAAAATAAAATTGAAATTAGATGCAAAAGAGAAACAATGACGGTTGATAGTCAAAAACCGTCATTGAAGCTGACATACAATGACGGTTGTTCTTAATAACCGTCTTCGTTTGTATTTTAAATTAAAAAAAGTTAAAATTGTAATTAGATGCAAAAGAAGACGGTTATTAACAAAAAACCGTCATTGAAGCTGACATACAATGACGGTTGTTCTTAATAACCGTCTTCATTTGTGTTTTAAATTAAACAAAGTTAAAATTGCAATTAGATGCAAACGAAGACAGTTATTAACAAAAAACCGTCATCATAAGTTGACATATCATGACGGTTTATCTTAATAACCGTCTTGGTTTGTGTTTTAAATTAAAAAAAATTAAAATTGAAATAAAATGCAAACGAAGACGGTTATTAACAAAAAACCGTCATCGTAAGTTGACATACCATGACGGTTTTTCTTAATAACCGTCTTCGTTTGTGTTTTAAATTAAAAAAAATTAAAATTAAAATTAAATGCAAAAGAAGATGGTTATTAACAAAAAACCGTCATCGTAAGTTGACATACCATGACGATTTTTCTTAATAACCGTCTTCGTTTGTATTAATATATTTAAAATGTAAAAAATGAAATTAATGACAAACAAAGACAATTATTAAGCAAAACCGTCATTGTATGTCAGCCTACGATGGCGGTTTTTCGTTATTAACCGTCTTTATTTGTGTTTTGAATTAAAAAAATTGAAATTGAAATTACGCGCAAACGAAGACGGTTATTTACAAAAAACCGTCATCGTATGTTGACATACAATGACGGTTTTTCTAAACAACCGTCATCGTTTGTTTTTTATATTAAAAAAATAAAAAAAATTGAAACGAAGACGGTTTTTTAGAACCGTCGTTGAAAGTGTTCATTTTCAACGACACGCACATCAATGACGGTTCAACAACCGTCGTCGTATGGCCTAAATAACCGTCGTCGTAGGCCTTTTATGTAGTAGTGATTTATAACGAGAACAATGTTTTTGCTGCCAAGTTTGTCTCTTTTGGTGCTTTAAACTCAATTTTTCATTAATTAACTAATTTTAAAAAAAACTAAAAATTTTAATCAATTTCCTTTTCAAACAAAAAAAAAATCAAGTTAAAAATAAAATCTAAGAAACATATTCTATTGTTTTAAACTCTTATATATTTTCAGTGTACGGTTATATAAACAAATTTCTGAAACATGGGCTGTATGTTATTGTCATGAAAATATTTTTTTACTAAGACATTGTGTAATTTTTATAGCAAATACAATTTTTTTTTTTTTTACAAAATATTTTTACGAAAGTTGCCACTTAAATTGAATAGGACCTCAATAAACCTTACATATACAATTTCCATTGCAGTTGGAAACCAAGATAAATAACTTAATGTGCTAAAATATGTTATAGCGTTACATTATAATACTTAAATTAAAATAAAAAAGTAAAAAAGTTACATAATAAAATGCATTAAAATAAAATATAAGAGAAAAGAAATATGAGCATACCTAAATAGAGCTCCCCAAAAGACCCACTACCAATTTTCCTTCCCAATTTAAACTTGCCACCAATCACATGCTCCATAATGAAATAACCTTCAATCACCAGCTGCAATGATCTTCTTTTATGCTCAGATTTGTGCCCAATTCGAAGTGATTGTGCACAATCCCAAC
>PYAF01005321.1:222716-235732 GCA_007407185.1 Glycine tomentella | reverse complement strand
AATATGAGCATACCTAAATAGAGCTCCCCAAAAGACCCACTACCAATTTTCCTTCCCAATTTAAACTTGCCACCAATCACATGCTCCATAATGAAATAACCTTCAATCACCAGCTGCAATGATCTTCTTTTATGCTCAGATTTGTGCCCAATTCGAAGTGATTGTGCACAATCCCAACCAGAGAGGGGGCAAAACACCCCACACCCACAGATTCAAAAGAGTAAAAAAAAAAAAATCCTAACTTTCTTCAAACAATTTCACACCAAAGTCATCAAATTTAGAACCAATTTAGCGTATCCGGAATAAAGGGTAAACAAAAAAGGAATCAAATTTAAGAAATTTACAACACCCCCTTTGAAGAATGAGGATGAAATTCTTATTAAGAACACAAAACCACCTCCTCCAGCTACATTCCTTCACCCCAAAATCAATCACCCCAAGACCGAAAAAATTGAGGCCGTAATTTTAGAAAAACAGGACCCCATTATTGACCCAACAACACGGATAGAATCCTTAACGTGCTTCAGGAACCACAAACGGGGGCCAAAAAAGAAAGTGAGCTTTTTTTCGCGAAATGGATTGGAAAAGCAAAAGGGATAATAGGAGTCTGTGGAAGATCAGAGAGGAAGAGACAAAAGTAATTCCACAAATGAGAAAGTAAGGAGATGAAGGGACGAAGCATGCCACGTCAGAAGAAAGAGTTGTTGAACGAGAGAAAGAGAAAAGAGTTGCGTGAACGAGAGAGAGAAGATGCGCATAGAAAGGGGACTAGGGCGGGATTAATTTGTTTTTAAAATTTTTTAAAAAGAATCAAAGTCGATTGTTAACAAAACCGACTTTGAAAAGGCTAACAACGACGACAGTCATATGTAAAAACCGACGTTGTATGGCTAAACAATTTAATTTTTTTATTAAAAAAATATGTAAATCTTTCAAAGTCGGTTATTATAGAAACCGACTTTGTAGAGGCTTATACAACGACGGTCAACAAAAAACCGACGTCGAAATGCGAAATCAATTCAATTATTTACAAAATTGCCACTGAGCTACCTCTAACGTCGATTTTCTTACAACCGATTTAGATGACACGACGTTAAAAGTGGCTAGTGTAGTAGTGTTAGTCAACTATCCTTTTCCCTACCCAGTACTTGTGTCAAGATTCATTGACCACTTCAACATTGATGTGGAAAATGAAGTGGTTGATAACACCAACTCAAGCAACAGCCTGATTAAGGAGAAACATCTCACCAAGATGGGGATGAGAAAGACCCCTGATGGATGGGTGATGGCTGGTCAAGGTCCTGCTGCTGCTGCTGTTGAAGAACAAGTTGTTGATTCAGAAGATGAAGGAAGGAATCAACAACAACCATTATATTCTCAGTTTGAGTCCCTGATACTGGAGAAAATGGACAACATGATCAAGATGCAAGAGGACTTCAAAGCTAAAACACATGGAGCTTTAAAAGAAATCCGAGATAGGCTAGATACCATAGAAGCAAATATGAATGATAATGCTTCTGTAGAATTTTAGGATTATGTAGTTTGCTTTCAATTTTTTTATTTTTTATGTCTTTGAACTATGATTGCTTTATATTTCACTATGTACTGGCTCCCTTTGCTTAATATAAACATTTCCATTTCATTATCCGATGTGCCTTTAATGTTTTTGACTTTTAACAAGCCTAATAGGGGGAGAAATGATTGATTAAGGGGGAGAATTTTTTGATTAAGCATGTCCTGCATTATGCTTTGTTTATCCCTGTTTTTTGTTTTGTTTTTGCCCAAAATTTTGAACTGAATGGATGCTGAAATTTAGGGGGAGCTGTGATGTTTAAATGGATCTAATCAATATATAAGACTTGTAAATGGATGCTACTTGAATCACAGATGCTTTTAACACTTGTTCTTGGCAAAAGAATTGAAAATTTTTCAGGTTTGCAAAGCTCAAGGTTTTTCAAATTGATTCAATAAGTAACTCCAAGCCTTACTGTTAATCAACTGAAGATTTGGCACGTTTAAAGCCAAAAAGGGGGAGATTGTTGGTTTCAAAGGAGTTATTTGAAGAATGGACATAGAATCAAGCTTGGTTTTGAGCTTTCAACATGCATTAAAGCCTTGAAGATTAATTTGTGATTAAATGTAAAAGGAAGAAGCATTTCTGATGATCCAAGTGCATTGCATTCACATCATTCATTAAGTCAATTAGTTTGAGTAATAAAATTCACAAGGCTTTGATAAATTGTATAAGTTTTTAAATTAAATCAAAGGTTTTTGGAAAAATAAGTTTTCTACTGATTTAATCGATTACATTAAAGTAATAATCGATTATTTTGTTCTTAGTTCATTCTGGAAAACTTTTCAAGAACAATGTAATTGATTACGTATCGGATTAATCGATTATTTTACCTTAGTTGAAATAGAAACTGCCTTGATGAACATTTTAATCGATTACCAAAGAGCTGTAATCAATTACATAGGCTAAACAGAAAAAACCATCTTCCTGTCTTAACCGATTACCAAGGTTAGTAATCGATTACATCATATGCATGTGCTTAACATGTTTGCTTTATTAATCGATTACCAAATATAATAATCGATTACATAGTTCAATATGATTTCTGAAGCTTCCTGGTTTAATCGATTACCAGAATCCGTAATCGATTACACAGTGTATTTCAAGTTTATGAAGCTTCATGTCTTAATCGATTACAAGACGGAATAATCGATTATTTTGTTCGTTGCTCATATCCAGATTTCTGTAGAACACTTTAATCGATTACATAAGTGAAATAATCGATTATTGGGCGCGTTTAATCGATTACTGATAGTTACAAAAGTTTGTTATAAATAGAACCTTGGCTCAACTTGTTTTAGAACTTGATCAATTCGTATTTTCAGCCTACATAAGCTTTCTAAACACATTCTTAGTGATTTTCTAGGTTCTATGAGTTCTTGCTTTCACAAAAACACTTATGGGTTTTTAAGTGATTCTTGAAGCAAGAAGATTCTTTTAAAAAGGTTAAGGAAGAAGATGTTCTGAGTTTTAATTTCATCATTCAACCTGGTATATTCATTCATGTGCATATCATTCACTGGATCATCAGGTGATTTCTTTCCTTAACTTAGTGGTTGTAATTCTTTTCTGAATTTGTATTGAATTGGCTATTGTAATTTTGATTCTTAAAGCTTGGGACTAGAGAAGGGTTCTCTAGCTTAAAGATCAGAGTAGTGTTCTTTGGATCTTTCTCCTTAGAAGTCTAATAGGGTTTTAGATTTCAGTTCTTTATCTAGGGTTGATAAAGGGGAGGTTCTTGTAAAAGCTTGTAAGAATATTTTTATAATAGTGGAACTCCATTCTAGTGTACTGAGTGGAAGAAAGCTGGATGTAGCTTCATAGTGTTTGAAGTGAACCAGTATAAATCTTTTGTGTTTTGATTCTTATCTCTATCTTGATTATATTCTGTCCATCTTGATTGTATTGCTTTGTTTATCAATTAAATTTTGAGCTATTGGATACCTTGGGCTGAACATTTGATTGAATAAGGATTCTTGGTTTCAAAAGTGATAAAGATCCTAAAGGGAAACTCTGATTTTGTCTACAAAATTTTTAATTTACCAAACCTAACCAATTCATCCCCCCTCTTGGTTAAGTGTGAAGTGTTCCTATATTTTACAGGAGAGTCCTAAGTCGGTGTTTGAGATTAGAAGTTTTATGGGTTTAGCAGGATATTAGTGTAGATTCATAGAAGGTTTCTCCAAGTTAGCCTTGCCTTTGACCTAGCTTACTCGTGTGGGATGCCCAATGTGAGCATAGTTTCCAAACCCTTAAGAAAAAGTTGACGACCGCATCTGTGTTAGTTTTGCCAAACCGAAGAGAACCGTTTGAGGTGTATTGTGATGCATCAAAGATGGGTCTATGAGGAGCGTTGATGCATAATGTCTAGGTAGTGGCCCATGCTTTTGGACAACTCAAGACTCATGAGAGGAATTATCCAACCTATGATATGGAGTTAGATACTATAGTTTTTGCTCTTTAGATGTGGAGGCACTACCTGTTCAGCTCCAAGTTTTAAGTGTTTAGCGATCATAAAAGCCTTAACTATTTGTTTAATCAGAAAGAGATGAACATGTGTCAAAGGAGATGGTTAGAGTTTCTTAAGCACTATGATTTTTTGAGCATAGCTATCATCCTTGCAAAGCCAATTTAGTGCATAATGCTTTGAGTTGGAAGTCCCTACATATATCTACCCTGATGGTTAGGGAGTTGGATCTCCTAGAACAGATTAGAGACCTTAGCCTTGCATGTGAGGTTACCCCTAACAGTGTAAGACTGGGAGCTTTGAGAATTGCTAGTGAGTTACAAGGAGAGATCAGAGAGGGCAAGAAGTTTGATCCTTATCTGAGAACTCAGTTAGAAGCCATAGCGTCAGGGAGAGATAGTAGTTTCAATGCGGGATCGGATGGAGTCCTGAGACTTCGAGATAGAATCTTGAGCTTCCACCTTGGTGTTACCAAGATGTATCAAGATCTCAGGACATTGTTTTGGTGGCCAAACATGAAGAGAGAGGTTAGTGAGTTTGTGTATGTATGTTTAGTCTGTCAGAAGGCTAAGATAGAACATCAGAGACCCTCAGATAAGTTGCAACCCTTAGCGATACCCCAGTAGAAGTGGGACAATATTTCCATGGATTTCATTGTAGGACTAACTAGAACCCCCTTAGGTATAGATTCTATCTGGTTTATCGTCGACAGATTGACCAAATCTGCTACTCACTTTATCCCCATCAATATCAAGTTTTCTGTAGAGAAGTTGACCTCCTTGTATATTAGTGATATTGTAAGATTACATGGTGTGCTGTCTAGGATAGTATCTGATAGAGATCCTAGATTTGCCTCTAGGTTTTTGGATATTCTGAATAAAGCGTTGGGAACCAAGCTTAAACTAAGTTCAGTCTAGTTACAACTCTCAAACCAATGGTCAGACTGAACAGGCCATTCAGTCGTTTCAGGACCTTTTGAAGGCATGTGTATTAGAATAAATGGGTAGTTGGGAGAGTTTTTTTGTCGTTGATAGAGTTCACCTATAACAATAGTTTTCATTCTACCACTGGCATGGCTCCCTATGAAGCTCTATATGGTAGAAGGTGTAGGACAGTGCTGGCTAGAATCCGGAGAGAACCTCACCTTAGGACCTAAAGTGGTACAATAAACCATTAATAAGGTCAACTTGATCCAAGAGAGAATGAGGACGGCTCAGAGTTGGCAAAATAGTTATCAGGACAAGAGGAGGAAAGACCTGGAATTCGAGGTTGGTGATCATTGAAAATATAATGAACACTTATGCAAATAACCAACAGGGGGGATGAATTGGTTTTACCTTAGAGTTTTAAAATTTTCTTTCAAAATTTATAACAGTGGAAGGCTTTCAAAAGGATCTTATTTTTCAATACCAATTAGAAAAACAATTTTCTTCACCAATCAAATCACTCTTGTGTTGTAAACAAGTTTGTATGATGAACAAATTCTATACTTCAAGAATATAATGAAATACATACTGAAATCTTAAGATACACCAGATTTATACTGGTTCACCTCTCAACCCCGGAGGCTACATCCAGTTTTCTTCCAACCAAATCTTGGTCAGAGTTCCACTATAACAAATATTTGTTCTTTACAAGCTTACAATTGATCTCTCTTACCCACCCTAGGTAAAATTCAAAATCTATACCCTATAGACTTTTCAAAAGACCAAGAACCAGAGATCCTCTCTCTGTTCTTCCCTCTAGAAATCCTTTCTAGACAAAACTTTAAAGAATACAAATGTTATATGGAAAAGACAACACAATAACAAAGCAAGAAATAGATGAATGATTCAAACAATTTGACAATATATGAAATAGATGAATAATACTCTTTCTTGATGCTTTCTTTAACCACTAGCTTAAACAATTCATCAATCCTTGAGAATTATGACTAAAAACACAAGTAACTCTCCATGATACCAATCATATTTGATTTTCTCACTAAATTCAACCTTGGGTACTCTTGAGAGTTTTAGAAGGTGTCTATCACAAGACTTGCACGAGTATCTCTGTTTTTCACTTAATAAATAACACAGACCAGACTGTTCTATTTATAAAAAATAGATTTAACTATCTGTAATCGATTAGTTTATCAATGTAATCGATTATTTTAACCAGATAATCGATTAAAGTGTTCATCAGGAATCTGGAAATTTGTCACGAACAAAATAATTGATTAAGTCATCTTGTAATCGATTATTCTAGATGAACTCAGTTTTCTAATGCACACATGTAATCGATTAAGTTCCTATTTAATCAATTAACACAGACCATGTCTAAAACTTATTAATGCATATTTAATCGATTACGAACATCTGGTAATCGATTAAACCAGATGAACATGCTATGTAAATTTATGCAGAAGCTTATGTAATTGATTATTTCTCAAGATAATCGATTATCACAGAAACTTTCTAATTCTGTGTTAAGCTTATTTAATCGATTACAAACCAATGGTAATCGATTAAAATGTTCGTAAGACATTTTTCAGAAAACACACAATGCTGTAATCGATTATTTCACCTATGTAATCGATTAAAGCAGTGAGAAACTATTTTATAAAGTACCTAGTTGCCTTTATGAATTTCTATCAATTTTCTTATTACCACATGATTAAATCTAATCAAATGAATGTATGAATGCATAAATTATCAAAAGCTAATGAGGATTATAAAGCTTTATTAATTGAACCAAGCTTAACAAAAATTACATGTGCCATCAAATTGATTGGGCATGTAAAACATCAAAACTCATATGCTTCAAACTTCTTGATTCCTTTGCTTCAGCTTCCTCAATTCTAACAATCATGTATTCTTGAGAGTCACTCCATAGAATGGGATTGGTTGAATCTTGAAATCTCGAAAACTCACATCTCGTTTTATCATTCTCAAAAAGTCGGTCCCGTGGCATATCAAATTGCATTACCCTCGTCTCTTTCTAACCTCCACAATTTCTTTCATGTGTCTCACTCCTTAAATATATACATGATCCTTCTCACGTGGTCGAATTAGATGACATTCAAGTAAATCAAAACTTGAAATATGAAACATTGCCTTTGAGTATCGAGGATAGGAGAATAAAGCACTTCATAGGGAAAGAGATTATATTGATCAAGGTGATCTGGAGAGGTACATCAAGAGAGAACGCAATATGAGAACTAGAGACTCAAATGCGAGAAGTCTATCCAGCCTTGTTTGAGCTGAGTTGGGTAAACTTCGGGGACAAAATTTCTAAAAGGGTGGGAGAGTTGTAACGTCCTGAAATTTTTAATATGGATTGACATAACATATACAAAATATATAATTGTTTTAAAAATATCGTATTTTATATCTTCATAAGTAACAAAAAAAATGACGATTTTTTTTATATAAAAAGAAATACAAACACCATTCATAAAAGGGATTGTGTATCTTTCAAGAAAATCTATTGTGTACACTGCATTTAAATATAATATCTCTTGAAAAATAAACCAATAGTTTTATAAAAAATACTCAAATACATTTAAATATATTTTTATTATTTATTATTAATATAAAATAAATATTTGTCCAGATAATAAATTAATTTTTGATAGAAATTAAAACAAAGGTCCAACAATTTTAAATATAAATAAATTTTGGTTTTTGTAATTATTTTTATAGCATGTTTTAAATAAAAAATATAATTTTTTTAATTTAAAAATTATCGCTCTAATTATAATTATAATAGTTAAAATATAAAAATTCTCCTACAATTACACGTTCTCAATTTATCATATAACATAGGTAATGAAAATGGTAAATTAATATCACATGAAGAAAATAAATTATTACAACCACTTTATTAATTATAGTTGGTTTGGATATATTTTATCTCAGTTTCCTATTTATTTAGAACATCTTGATTTGCATGTTTATTGAATTTTTCTTATACAAACATTCTCTGAACAAATCTTTTATTTTTATTATGTTGGTCATTTATTAAATGGGTAATTTATTAATGTAATGTGGCTACCAATGATTTTTCGTGTGAGTATTTTTTTGTTATTAACAAATAAATGAAAAAAATAGAAAAAGGTTTGTTTTTGGCTTTAGTATTTTTTTTACAATTAAGCTTCAAATTTTATTTAAATTTTTTAATATTATAAAGACAAATATCACAATAAGAAGGTTGACTTGTATATTTCTAATGCCTTTTTTCTAAAAGAACAAAATTTTCGTATGAAGAAAAACTACACAAGATAGATAACAGATTTTCCCAAAAAACACGATCAAACGATGAAAACAAATTTTGCATATGAAAAGTGATTTAAAAAAAAACAAATTTGAATCCCTAGATCAGTTTAAAACATAAGAGAGATAGGAGTATATAAGACACAAAATTATATTAAGTTTCAATAACTTTCTCAGTCATAAGTATTTTGTCACGATCACTTCTGACTCTACAAGACAAACTCTACCCCAAGCTTATTAAGCCCCAATATTCTTTGTCATAGCAAGCCATTGTTGGCTCTATATAAATCAAATGAATTTTTTGTTTGTTTGTACAATGGCTAGCTTTTAATCGTCTTACATATGAATATACAATCTTATTAGCCCTTATATAAGTCAAACGGATTTGTTGTTTGTTTACACAATGACTAGCTCTTAATTGTCTTACAAACAAATATACAATCTTAGCCCTTAGTCATTTCTCTTAAGATAATCATGTTATTTTGAGGAATTATATAGAAATTTATGGAGAGCTTTTCACATAAAGAAAATGAATGTTTGTGCATAGGTTCATACTCAAAGTGTATGTTGTCTCACAACCAATGAATTTCTTCACTTAAGCTTACGCATGATTCTTATGGTCATTGGGGCGTTAAATGCACGTTCTTCTTGATGCAACAAAATTACTTTGATTGACTTTTGGGTATATTACTTCAGCATAAAACCCCTTTTCCTTTGTTAGAGAAGGTTTGTCATATCAAAGCGCGTCTTTTGATGTTGTTTTGACAATTTCTGTACTTTAGCTTCATTTATTATTCAAAATATTTGACAGAACATAGGAGAATGTCTTTGTAAATTGAATCTTAGACACATAAATAAATGAAGTTTTAAATGTCATTCTTTAATGATGTATCAAATCATTACTTGGTCCTGTGTTCGTATGATACTTTAGATTCATAATGTATACAACATGATCTAATATTACATAAATAACCTATATTAATTTTTTGATGCCAAACATACTTAGGTTTGTGTTTTTGTCTTCATCTTTTTTATATCCTTTTCTTTTATTTTATAAAAGTTACACAAATTTTATTCTCTCTTTTGTTCCACCCCTCTCTTCTCTCTTTCTCACACGTTTTCTCTCTTCTCTCTCTTTTGCCACCCTCTCCATCTTTTCTCTCACTTTATTTTTCCATTTCTTTTACTTTTATTTTTTTTAAAAAAATTCCATATAAAATTTAATGTAAATCTAAGTGGTTAATATATTTATTTCAAAATAATCTTTTCACTCTATTATTAATAACGTCATAAATGAAATAGTTGTTGACTACTAATTATATATGAATGTTAAATATGTTTTACATGAATTTATAATAAATTAATTTATTAAATATATTTTAATCAAAAAATAATTTTGATTTACTTTATCTATAATATCATAAATTAAACCCATCAGGATCGCCCTAGTGGTGGAGGGTTGGGGTAGAATACATGCAATTACTCTAAAAAAATAATATCATAAATTCAATTACTTCTAATGAATTTTAGTGTAGAGACCACAAGTATCACTCCCCGGAGACAATTATGTTTCAGACCTATAATATTTAATGCTTACTTATTACATAATATTTGTAACAAACTACTTGGTTGCTTTATCATTTTGGGCTCCTTTTCTTACAAAACATGAATTCCACTTCAAGGATGACATTATGATGAATAAATTTGGTTCCTTGGAAAAATGGGTGGGTAGGAAGCTTTTCCATATTCGCCCAATTCTAGCTAGATCAAAATCGATGATTATATATATACAAAATTTCCGCATGTAAAATATAAAACAGTGAGGATACATGTATTGCTAAATTAGAATAGTTTGGGACAAATAGCTTAAAAAATTCAGTAGTAGATAAATATTTAATTAATTTCATGTAATAAGTAAATAGTTAGTTTTTTATATAGTAAATAGTTACTTCATTAATCCCAAAATAATTGTCATCCTAGTTTATTTTACAATACCAAGAAAAGTAATATATATTTGTAAAAGAGTAATAATTTTAGATTTTGTAATTCATCATTAATATATAAGGGATATAAGTGGAAAAAAGTAACTAATGTTACATTTAAAAAACTAAAATGATAATTTTTTAGACAATTTTTATTCTTACACGACAATTATAATTGGACGAATGGAGTATTTATTATTACTGAAAATACTTATTTGTAAATAATAATTTCAGGATGAAGATTGTGACCTCCTATGTGAGGATTATCAGTTTATATTCTATGATTGTTTTTGTTAATTTGTAGGATGCCTTGGATACCTATTCTTTGATGTGTTTATTATTTTATTATAAAGTTTACAAGATTTTAGTTTTGGAAATGTATGTTCTACATTGGCATGTAACATGTTCACATGATACTTATGAGGGTGTTACAACCAAGACTTAGGTGGGTGAAATCACAACATTAAATTTTGTCTTATCCTCCAAATAGTTTACTTAGAAAGCAATAAGGAGTGGGGTAGAAAAAAATTAAAACCTTGCAAAGTGATTGTTGCATCGAAGCATGTAACTATTATTGTTATAAAAATAATTGAAAGAATAATATTTTGTTTTATCCCCATACTTATTGTAACTATTATATAAGAGAGAGAAGATGCTCTAAAAATAGTGTTTTCTCTTTGACTTTTCAACTACCTAGCAAGAAAAGCAAGAACTAAAACAATTGGCATGAAAAAAAATTTCAACTTCTTATATCCAATTGTCATAATGGAGATATACAAAGTACTGAATTCCTTTTATTCAAGTGTACATTTTGTGTACAATTAATTGGACACAAGTGATTAATGTGGTGAAGTTAAGGTTGAATCGTTTGCGTATTATTTGAGTTTGATCTTTGGAAAATATTATTGGTCATACTTTATGTACCTTCTGGTTGAACTTCTGATTAATCAAAGTCTCTTTCCCCTAATGAACCAAAGGGTTAATACCAAAAAATGTGTACATTTTGTGAGATCTTGCACAATTAAGAGACAAAAACATATCAAAGCATTGTAAAGTGCAGCTAATTAAAACATTAAATATTAAGTTGCAAAATTTGTGTCATTCTCACCCTTTTGTCAGTTATAATCATTAATTGGGTAGATGAGATCGAACTCAATTTAGACAAAATAATTTGTTATATATTAAGCAATAGACATTTATTATAATTTAAGGAAAAAGGAAATTAAGATATTAAAGTGTAATATTTTTTATAATTTCTATGAAAAAAAAATATTTTTAAAAAGAACGCATAAAGAGTAGCCAAAGAATTTCATAAGTCAACATAATCTTATCTCTAAATTGTTACAATATTAAATATGATATACCATGTATAAAATACTAACATATATTTATATATTTACAACGATTATATGTTTGAAAATGATATATAATAAATAATTATCATATATGAATCAAATGATTTAGGATTTTAAAAAGATAGGATATTTAATAAATTATTGTCATATATGAATAAAATAACTATTGATTTGTTTTGAAAGCTCTTATGAACGATTGGTGCAACATTACTTACATGGTATTAGGAACAAAGCTTCAATTCTTAATTTGTGTAATTTTTTTAAAATCATATGTATTTTTTTATTATAGACAATTATACTCAATTCAGGTAGGATTGTTGTGGACGATAAATCTTTGCCTTTAAATATTTAACATAACTTTATACTTGGTAATTGAATTTGAGACCACTAGCTACAATAAAATAACTTTTCACCTAAATCAACATGTTCAATTGTTATCCCAAGTAATTTGCTAATTATTTACATATGTGTGAAACATGATAAGGACTAAATAAATTAGGTAACACAATAGTTGATCATCAGTGAGTGTTCTTTAGAGATATAATATATAATGGAGAAATAGTTTGGGTAACCAATAGAAATTATAAAATTTTGCGTTTTAACTTTTTATTATACAATAATAAGTTTTAAAAATCACTAATGGTATTGTGTTTTAGTTGACGACAATATTTTAGATAACCAACGTCATCCATATCTATTTAATTATATAATTGGCATCACGTTTTCGTTGACGATGGTTTTTTAGAAATCATTGCTGATGGAGCATCGTAGAATGTGGTTTTTTAGTAATTGGTGATGACTAAATAATTTCTTGTACCATTTTAATATTTATTTATTAGTGAAAATTTATTAGTCAATAATTAAATAATTACTCAAATTCATAGTAACTACTAAAAAGACAATTAGATGATTTCCTATCTATATTTAAAAAAAAAGTAATTAAAGAATAAAATGGTCTAATAAAATATAGAAATCAAAAGAATAATTTACTTTATATAGATGATAAACCGATTTAAAATATCATATTACAAATTTGTTATAATCACAATTTTATATATTATAACAACAATTGTCATCCTAAAAAATAACAATATCTTCTAGAATTTGTAAGTGATACAAATTTATACATACATACATACATACATACATATACATACATATACATACATATATGTGTGTGTGTGACTTACATGCTTATTGCAAAATAAAAAAAAATAATTGAATTAAAATATATTAATAGTGTAAATATTTTTATATTGTCATTTAATCACAATTGGTATATACGAATATAAGTTTGATGACATTTATAATAATTACTTCAAAAGTCACATAATATGATTTCTAATTAGTTAATGGTATAATTCTTTATAAGTTGTAAAGTTATGC
>PYAF01005321.1:210553-222616 GCA_007407185.1 Glycine tomentella | reverse complement strand
CACAAATTGAAATATAGTAATAAAATTAAACTCAAATAAAATAATAGTTTATGAATGAAAATGAAATTTTATTATTTTGTGAAAAATATAAAATCAAATATGACATATGCGATCTTATTTTTTAATATTAAAATATCAATAAAACATATATGAGAATAATTGTTTATTGAAAAATAAAAAATGTCATTTGAAAAATAAAATTTTATTATTTAATATAAAATTTAATAAGTTTATATGTCAAATAGAACTTATATATGTATTTATCATATTATTAAATTACAACTTGCTTTTATTTGGTAAACATCTAAACTTGCATAATTTTCATAAAATTTAAATTACTTGCACAAATTTAAAATTACAAATAAATTCACTTATACATCAATGCACATCTGAAGCCCTCCAATTGATTTGCATTTGTTTTAAAAATACTATCTTGTATAGGCGGAGGGAAGTGCGACTTCTAGGGAACATGGTACCACACGTATTTTTAAGCATATTTAAATTATTATGAATATATTTTTGGCTCTTTAAGATTTGTTAAAAATATTGGAAAATGATATTTGAAAATTATATAGTTCTTGTCCTGTGTTTCTATCTCTTTGTCTCCTCTCTCTCTTTCTCTCTCTTGCTTACTTGCTCTCTCTTTGTCTAGGTTAGCTCTCTGTCATCCTTGACCATTTTCTAGTTTTTTGGCCACAATCTTGAGATAAGCAAACTATAGACACTCTAAGGACTTAAGAGCTTATTTTCAGAATTCAAGGCTTTCGTTTAGTTCATAATAGAGTGTTACTCTCTCGATTTGAGTTTCAATTAGAGCAGGAAATCTTAAATTTGACACTAAAGTTGTAGAATTTTGGTGTTAATCTTATGGAATTTTTGTGTTATTCGAATTTTATTCTGATTTAGTTTGTGGTAAGATTGTTGTCATGAACACAATTCTCTCTGGGTGCACAGTGCTACTAGGGTTGATTTTTTATGCCACCTAAATCGATGTTGTGGGATCGAAAGGGAGTCTTCAAGGATAAGAATAAGAAGAAGAGGTATGGATCTCTTGTGAGACAACAACACTCATCATCTCATTGTCGTTTTCTCGAGTTTAAGAATCAGGAATCTATTCGATTTCAATGTGTTGGTGAGTTTTCTTTAACATTTTGGTCTGATTCATACATAGTTTATATAACTTATGATTCTTGATGCATTATGACAAGATGCACACAAACATATAGGTGATTATTTTATTATTTTGGTCTTAGAGTTGTGATTTATTATTTATGCACCTTGATATATCACCAATTAAGCTTTTGAGTCTATTGGGAGACTGAATTATATAACCTTACAAGAGGAAATAGAAAGGGAATAACAGAATATGAGAAAAGATGAAAATGTATTGCAAGAAATCAAATTGGTACACTCATAAGTTAGAGTTTATTATTTATAAAACAACTAAAAAATAATTGATATTCATCACACATCATACTTCTATCTCTTTCTCTCTTCCTTTTTCATTTGTTTTCTCTTTAATTGTAAAATCTTTGTACAACATGTCTTACAAATAACATTTCACCGCAATTTATGCCTTATAATTTTATCAACTGAGTAGTTTTGAGAAAACAATTTTTCGTTCAATTTTTATTAATTAAATTATTCATCATTATCATCAACAATACCTTAACCCAAGTTAATTGGGGTCGGTGGTAGATGGACCCAATGATAGATTGGAAAAAAGACAAAGATATAGAAAGGAGGAGGGGAAGAAAAAGGGGACATAAGACAAATGAAAGGGAAAATAAACTGAAAGAAAAAAAAGGTGAAAAGAGGAGGGGGGAAATGAAGAGGAAAAGAACTAAAAAAAAAATGAACGACTGGAATATAGAGATACTAATGGGTTTAACCCTCCATCAAGCTGATAGTTTTTCTCCACTTTGTCCTAAGACACATCATCTGTCAATGTATATCTAAAAACATCTTTCTTGGGTACCTCTTGACCAAGTAGATGCACCGTATCTTGATAACCATCTCTTACCCACGAAAACTCACACTTCATATACTTCATCTTGCTTTGGCTTACCGTGAATCCTTTAGACTCCAAAGTGTTTCTCCACAATTCCAGTTTCCTATTAACACCATCTTTGGTCTCATTATTAAGCATGATATCATATGCAAAAAACATACACCACAACACTTCCTCTTGAGTATCTTTCGTTAGTTTATCCATCACTAAGACAGAGTGATAAGGACTAAGAGCCGAACCATGGTGAACACCTATCGTGATAGGGAAATACCTTGATGTTCCATTACAAGATTTCACACATCTGGTAGCCTCATCATGCATATCCTTGATTGCATTAACAAACTTTAAAGATACTTATTTCTTCTCAAGGGTCCACCATAGGACTTTTCTTGGGACCTATCGTATGCTTTCTCAAGATCTATGAACACCATATGTAAGTCTTTCTTCTTTTCCCAATACCTTTCCATTAATTGTCGCATCAAGAAAATAGCTTCCATGGTATAAATCCAGACTGATTTACTGAAACCTTGATCTCCCTCCTTAGGTGATGATCAATAACTCTCCCCCACAACTTCATAGTATGGCTCATGAGCTTGATGCCTCTATAGTTAGAATAATTATGGATATCCCCCTTGCTTTTGTAAATAGGCACAAACATACTTTTCCTCCAAGCACGAGACATCTTATTTGTTTGAAGAATCTTATTGAAAATATTGGTCAACCATTTTATTACCACATCTCTTAGGCCTCTCCACACTTCAATAGGAACTTCATTGGGTCCCAAAACTTTATTATTCTTCATCGTCTTTAAAGTCTCCTTAACTTCATGTGTATTAATTATGAGCACAAATTGTCTATTCAACTCATTAAAGCATCTTTCAAATCCACCTCACTTTTATCGTCATCCCCATTAAAAATTTTGTTAAAGTAGTTTAGCCATCTATCACTTACATCTTCATCTCTTGTCAAAAGTTTTTAATAATTTATTAAGAAATTAAAATTTTGAAAAATTTAGAATTTAATTGGCTATACTTATCATTCAATTTTATATATGGGTAAAGGATAAATTATAGCTCAATATGCATCCAGGGATGTATTTACCTTCAAAATTTAAAGGAGAACGATGTGGTTGTGGATATGTAATACCCACCTTGTCCTATACCTACACATATATTCTATATGATTATGTTTGGATGATTTAATAATAATAATAATGCTAAATGATTATGTTATTATGTTGAATGGTTATGTTTGGATGATTTAAGAATAATTGTTTTAATTCAACTATTGTAATTTTTCAGTTAGTATTTTGTTATTGATTTGTTGGTTTTATTCTTAAGTAAAGTGAGGATAACATGGTGCAGATAAGAGTTTATAGTTGCCTAGCGACTATGGGAATAGGGGTAGTTGTTATCTACTCTTGTATATGGGAAAGCATGACTATTTATTTTTTCAAATAAAGAAATAGATACAATGCTTTTTCTTTTTGCGCTATTTTTACTGATATAGGACAATGCTATAACACCCTACCTAACACCTCCCCATTATGATTCCTAGTAAAACATGTATTTAATTGAGAAAATATTAATATTAATATTTTTTTTATGGGTGTCATTGATTTTCATTTACTTTCAAAGGATTAATAAAATTTAGACATACCAAGTCAACTTGAAAAACTTATTCAACTCTCTAATTGAAAATCTTATTACAAATAAGTGAATTTTCACGTATGGTAACACATATATTTGTTTTCTTCTTTTTTGTGCACAAGAATATATACTTAGCTTCTATGGATTTTTTTTCCTTCTTCTTTTTACCAATTTTGGCTTAAATATTAATTTTTTTTTCTGTACAGTCCCAAAACACCGGGTGGTGGTGGTTGTGGTAGTGGTGATGGTTCTAGGCATTGGTTTCCAAAGGAACCTAGCCAAGGCTCTTGCTCTGGCTATGGCATAACCTTTCGATCCCTAAGAGACCCCAGAGGCAAATTATGGGAAATTGATAACAATGCCTCTCTGTGTTTGTCCTCAAAGAGGTCCCTTGATAATGTGAAGTACTCCCTCACATGCACGTTCTGTGAACAACGGGGAGAAGCCTTACTCCAGAGAACAATGCCATGATAATAATAATAAGAAGAAGAACTATGAGAGGGAGAGTTCTTCCTTGAAGAGGCGCATTGATAATGTGCTAAGTACTCCCTCTCATGGATGTTCTATGAACACTAGGGAGAAGCTTGACTATAGAGAACAATGCCATGATAAAAATAAGAACTATGAGAGGGAGGGTTCTTTGGGTTGGAAACCACTTAATAAAGGGAACAATACTTCTGAAAGGTTCTATTCTCGAAGCACGGGAAAGGGTCGGGACAACAACGTGAATATAGTGGAAACCGGTGCCAACAATGTGACTGAAGAGACAAGGAAGAGGCCAAGGCTGAATTGGGGTGAAGGACTTGCCAAGTTTGAGAAAAAGAAAACTGAGGGTGATGGTGTAAGTGCTGCTACTGCTACTACTCCAGCTTCTGGTGCATGCAATTCCTTCTCAGGTATCTTGTTAGATTCTATCAACTACTCTTTATTATGGCTGTTTTTATAAACTTCTCAATAAACATGTATAGGAATTGTGTTGGATATGGCTCATCTTTCGCAGTCAGATGACAACCCTTCTTGTTGGCAGGGTCGGCAGAAAGCCAACTGGGGTCCCGCTAGGTACTGTTGTGGGCCTCTGATTATTTGTAATATTTTATTTTTATTAGTAGTTTGGGCTAGAGCCCATGAATAGCTGCTGTTAGGGTTTCTTTTAATCCTATTTATATTCTCCTTGTAAACCGTGTGACTTGTAACGAGTGGCGGTGAGGTGATTATAGATCAGACAAGCTGGACGTAGCCTACATTGGGTGAACCAGGGTAAATTACTGTGTCATATCTCTCTTCCCTATTCTCTGTTCTGTTTTTCGATTTGTGTGTGATTGTCGATTTCCAACAAATTGTTGGAAAGATGTCTTAATTATGGTCACTCCTAACCCACCTTAGTTGTGGCGGGTAACCTTGGGCAAAGAGGGGTGTGTTGAAGTCCCCCATCGACTAAAATGAACTAAGTCATGTTTGTATATACCTCGGTGTATGTAATTATAAGAGAAGGAAATAAGAAGATAAGATGTACTAAGCTTCTTTCATAAGCTTAAATGAACTTATGTACTTTTGCATTCGGTGAAGTTAAATGACAGACCTTCCTATCTACGTTAGGCGAGGGTGCCAATGTTGTTGGGATGCTTGTCTTGACTGTGATGTCTTTGCATGCCTATTTTGCTTAAAAAAGAGATATATTTTATAAAACTTAAGTACATATGTTGATTTTACGTTACAAGAGAAGTTCTATTTATTTGCCTAATAGTAATTTTCTTCTTTTAGGAGTACTCATAGAGAAGTTTATTCAGACAGGACCTTAAGCTTCTCTTATAAGTTAAAAATTGACTTACGCATGAGCAAATTTATAGAAGATATCATTTAAGTTTTCACAAAAGTTGATTTTAACTTCTAGGCTGACTAATTTTGACTTATGAGATAAGCTTTTGTTTCTTATTTTTTCTTCTCTTATAAAGGAGTTTATTTAACCGGGCCCTTTAGTCCCTTTTAGCTAGCTATCCAAGGGAATTGGTTACAAAACAAGGCAACTTAGCTTGTTGCAATGTTTATTACTACTAATATAGTGTAGTAGCATCTCATTGTCAGGGTATTGTTGATTTTAGATAATATAGAATTATAATGAACATGATCCTGTGTATTATGTATGCACATGCTCATTATTTGTCATTATGTTTGTATTACTTGTTTGCCATAATTAACCTAATTAGTTTTGCTTTGTAGCAGGTGTGGGAGATACGTTGCGCGTAAAAGCTAAAACAGTGGACAATGATGTTTGTGATTTGGGAGGTTCACCTGGTCCCGTGTCTCCAAAAAATCATCAGCTGAAGTTTCCTTTGAGTTCACATAGGATAGATGTCAACTCTTTGAACAGGTTGAGTTCTTCAATTGCTGAGTTGGTACATTCTGACAAGCCTAGCTCTGTAGATTCTAGTGCAGATGGTTTCACTGCAATGACTAAGTTGCAGATATGGAAAAATGTCATTTCACAAGTACTGGAGCAGACAGAAACTGAAATTTGTTCACTTGAGAATGAACTGAAGCCACTACAATCTGAATCTGGGGATGGAATGCCATGTCACAATGCAAAATCTTGTGATAAAGAAATTGGAGTCTATGATAAGGTTACTCGTTGTCCAGAACCATCACAAATTGCCCATTCCGATGACAACAACAACATAGAGAAGATGATGCCCCTTTCTACTAACTTGCATGGTATGCATGATACTACCAAGGAAAATGATATCAACAGTTCTGGAACAGCAACATCAAAATTTCTAGAAGCACAACCCTTGATAAAAATGGTATCTTCTCTTGGTGGTGGTAGTTCATTTTCATCATTAGTGGAAATTGAAGATGGGATGAAAGCTCACACTAGCGCAGACTTTTATTCTGGTATTGACGATGATACTTTACCTAGCACCATTATTTCTTCCAATAGAGAAACTGCACATAGTGCATGTGCAGTATTTGAGAAGTTCTTGCCTAATGAAACTGGCAAGATTATCGGTACTGTTGGAGTTAACAGTAGCTCACTCTCTCATGCTGATACATTCATTACGGACAAGTTTGCAGAGAAAAAGAGGTTTACAGGATTTAAGGAGAAAGCTTTAACAATTACGTATAAAACCTTTGATCACCTGTGGGAGAAAGATGTGCGCTTAAGATATCTGAGGAAATGCACCCGAACCTCTCCCAACAATATCAAATTGCGTCTCAAAGCTCTCACTAATTGTTGTCAGAAGAACCTATTCTCTATTCATTATCGTTGTTTTCCTTTTCACCCTGGTATGGATATGATTCTTTCTAACTTTTTGTTTTTTGCTAAAAATATGGCATTAATTTTTCTGTTTGTTTCCTTACATAAATAAGTTAGTTCAATGTACAAAATCACTAAGTGTTGTTTGCTAAATTCTTTTCATAATTAGTTCAGCTGTTGTGATTGCATTGGCCCTATATTGATACTTTTTACATAGAAAAAGCAGGGAAGTAACCAAGAGTTGATTGTTTTTCTATTGTTGGTTAAATTGGGAATCATGGTGGGATTCCCTTCACTAATTGCCTATAGTATCACGGCATTATTGTGCCAATATGGCGGGATTCCCTTCACTAATTACCTATAGCTGTTGGCAAAAAATCCTCCACGCCATTCCACCACGACTGCTATTTAACAACATTTTGTTTGCTTAGTACACTTATTAACCACTAAGTGGGATGGCTACCGTATCGAAGATTACAGTATCAAGAGTTTTACAACATTGCTCAACCAACTGAGCAAGACATCTTTGATAAATAACTTGTAATTTATACTATACGCATAGGAGTTTTTAAAAGTAGAAAGTTATCCAAAATTAAAGATGTGTTCAGTTATTCATAAATAATAATCAATAGTATAGCTAACACACATTTTCCATAACAAGTTAGTTTTGTAATTGGCCTTATAAATACTAGACCAGAATCCCATGCTTTCAATGTTGGATCCTACTGGAGTTGCTTAAGTATTTTCATTATAACCGCTATTGTCACTGTAGAATCACTTTGTCAACTGTCATGCCATTACAGTGTTTCTAAAGGTGGCCATATAATGCTGCATTATGTTATTCATACTTGTTTTTATTATATTGATTCGTGATGTTTACATTTAACCGAATGTTCTATTCTTAATTTAGCTTTATTGTTATGATAATAACAATACTTCCTTTGTTTGTGTCTTTATTTCCTTCTATTTTTGCAGCCAAAAATCAGATAAACTTAGTTCCAACATCAGAGATGATAAACTATACAAGCCAACTGCTTTCAAAACCCCAAGATGAAGTTAACAGAAAAATCTTGAAGATGCCATCATTAATTTTGGATCAAAAGGATAAAATGTTTTCAATGTTCAATTCTAAAAATGGGCTGGTTGAAGATCCATTGGCTGTTGAGAGAGAAAGAGCTATGATCAACCCTTGGACATCAGAGGAGAGAAAGATTTTCTCAGAGAAATTTGCAGCCTTTGGAAAAGATTTTCGAAAAATTGCTTCTTTCCTTGACCACAAGGCAACTGCTGACTGTGTTGAGTTCTACTACAAAGATCATAAGCCCAATTGTTTAGAGAAAGATAAGAAGAAGAAAAAGGGTTTTAAGAGTCAGAAGTCGAAAACAACCAAAATTGTTGTGAAGGGATCAGGTAAAATAGGGAATTGTAAAGCAAATGTTGATTCACATAAGAAATTGAGTGAAGCTCCAGCGATGGCCCGCAGCGCTGCAGTAAATCAAAGAACGCGTTCAGGAAGACTCCTCCTTTGGAGGAAATTCGATGAAAGCGAGAGGGTTGCAGCTAATGCATTGATAGATATGTGTGATTCTCTTTCACCTGAGGCTACAAGGTCGCCATGCCAACAACCTTTGACACCTGATGTTACTCGTCGGGATATTGATGATGGAACTTGTGAGTGGACAGATGAGGAGAAGGCAGCCTTTCTTCAGGCTGTATCATCTTTCGGAGAGGATTTTAGGATGATTGCACGATGTGTAGGAACAAAGTCCAAAGATCAGTGCAAGAGATTTTTCATCAAGGGTCAGAAATCCCATTGGTTGGATCTCATGCGCCACAGACTTGAAAATATTGGATCTCTACTGAATGAAATAAATCTTGGCAGGAGTACTGACACTAACGATGCATGCGTTGTGGAGGCAGATTCAGTCATTGGTAATGATAAGTCAGGCACAAAAACAAATTATGACCAGCCTTCATCTGCCGTGAACCAGAGCCGCGATAAATCCAAACCTGTAGAAACCAGGAATCTTTCAGCTGACTTTAATGAATCAGTCATTGGCAATGATAAGTCAGACACCAAAACAAAAGATGAGCAGCCTTCATCTGCCACAAACTCAAGCCATGATAAATCCAAACCTGTGGAAGCCAAGAATCGGTCGGCTGACTTAAATGAATCCAAGGAAATTAATAGAGAATTTGATCATCATGATAAAAACATCGTTTCTAACACATATAACGGTGAGTCTAAACTGGTGGACACTGTTAGTTGTGTGGTTGTCTTGTACAATTCTGATAACTCAAGTTCAGTTAAGGACAAGAGAGCTACAACTTTGGCAGATATCATGGAAGTCGGAAAAGATAAAGTGGGAGATGCAGTTACAGAATTTGTGCCATCTGATTCCGAGATAACTGAACCATGTCTCTCTCATTCTGTTGCTGAGGATAGACTGCTTTCTGTGATGTTGACATCATTTCCTTCACGGCTCAATGATAAAGATGGTAAACATCTTGATGATATGGATGTTGAATTGAAAAACCAAAGCCATGATTCAAACACCAACGCAAATACTTGCCTATCATCTGCGGTAGTTTCTTGCTCAACATTGACTTTTGGTGCTGAAAATCAGCCCAAACTGTTCCTGAAAAGGTCGAATTGTTCAGGACATTCCATGGAGGATCCTCTCCTAACTGCAAATTCAATGTTGCAAAATACCGCTGGTGCTGCACATGCTGTTCAACAAGAGACATCAGCTACCCGAAATGGACGGTCTTTGAAGGAGCCGGTAAAAAAACAAGTGAATGCGGATATGAGCTGCATCGGTACAGTAACTAAACAGAATGTTTTGTCTCAAAAGATTCAACAAACTGATGACCATCACAAAACACAGTTGCCGTGTTCGTCAGGTTCAGAAAAAACACCTGCAAATCGTATTGTTCTGAAACTGTTTGGGAAGACAATAACCATTCCTTCGTCCACTCAAAAGCCTGATTCAAGTGAAGATGCAAAGCATTTTATTGGGGAAAAAGAGAAAAAGAAAGAAGAGGAGTAGATGCAAAGCACCCCCAAAGAAGAGTATTTACCCTCTGTTTAACATCGTGGAGAACGTTACTTTTGCCGCACCCTGTTATTTGAAACCATCTAATTATGAGTGAAACTCATTAAATAAGAAGAGACTTATAAAGTGTTATAATTTCTAGTGAATTTCAATCAATAATAAAGACTATGTTACTATTATTTCTGTTTCTGTATATAATGTAATAATGATAGACAATTTGATGGGTTCTTAAAGCCTGCTAAAGCAGCAACTTTCTATTTGTTGTATTGGATAGTTATACAGAAACAATCATCCGATTTCTCTATTTTCTCAGTTATCATTCAATTTCTCTATTTGACTGCGCATGTCCCAAGAAGAAGCAGAAAGGTGGAGGTATGAATGACCAAACTGGATGTCCGATGGCCATGGGAAGAGTCTTTACTCTCAATGGCGCTAAAGCTTCAAAATCCAAAGATCTAATCCAAGGTAAATGTTTCATAAGTGGGATTTCCCTTACTTGTGCTATTCGATGTCGGTGCAACCTATTTGTTTATATCTTGCTCATGTATGGAGAAACTTAAGCTTTCTGCGTCTTCTTTGAGTGATGATCTTGTGGTAGATACCCCAACTAGTGGTTCTTAACTGATCTGATTTGTTTACTTTTAAATTATGCGTTTGAATTTTGCTGTAGAGATTTCTTGTAGAAAATTCTTAACTGATCTGATTTCTTTACCTTTAAGCCAAATTGATGTTATTCTAGGTATGGACTGTTTATCATCCAACTATGTTTAGTTAAACTGTTTTGATAAAACTGTGGTGTTTGATGATTCTGAAGTTAGTAGGGATAGGATGTTTATCTCTGCCAACCAAATTGTGACATCTTTTGAAAAAGATGCTCAAGTGTACATGATCTTGTTTAACCTAGAAGTAGAGACCAATGTTTCTATGGGTGACCTCCTCATTGTCAAAGAGTTTCTTGAAGTGTTTCTTGAGGATATATCTTGTTTACCACCTAAGAGAGAGAGTTTTCTATATATTTGGTACTTGGTGTTGTACCCATATCCATAGCCCCTTATAGGATGTTTCCTATAGTGTTAGTCAAGCTTAAGAAGTAGTTAGAAGAGTTGTTGGATAAGAAGTTTGTGAGACCCAGTATGTCTCCATGGGGAGCACCATCGTTGTTAGTGAAGCATAAAGATGGAACCATAACGTTGTGTGTAGACTACCAAAGGTGACGATTAAGAACAAGTACCCTTTGCTTAGAATAGACGACCTTATCGACCATCTGGTAAGAGATTGTGTGTTTAGCAGGATACACATTAGGTCAGGTTACCATCAGATATTGTGAAGCCTGAGGATATTCTGAAGACTGCCTTTAGGATCTGTTATGGTCACTACGAGTATCAAGTCATGCCCTTTGGTGTGACTAATGCCCCTAGTATGTTTATGGATTACATGAATAGGATCTTTCACCCATATCTTGATAGTTTTGTGGTAGTATTCATATATAATATTTTGGTATACTCTAAGACTTGGGAGGAGCACTTGAGGATCGTGTTGCAAACCCTTAAGGACCGACAACTTTAGGCTAAGTTGTCAAGTGCGAGATTTGGTTAGAGAAAGTTAGTTTCCTAGGACATGTGACATCCAAAGGTGGTATTACCATAGATCCTTCTAAGATAGAGTTGTTCTTAAGTGGGAGAGTCCTAAGTTGGTGTTTGAGATTAGAAGTTTTCAAGGTTTAGCAGGATATTAGTGGAGATTCATAGAAGGTTTATCCAAGTTAACCTTGCCTTTGACCAAGCTTACTCGTAAGGGTCAAGCTTTTGTGTGGGATGCCCAGTGTGAGCATAGTTTCCAAACCCTTAAGGAAAAGTTGACGACCGCGTCTGTGTTAGTTTTGCCTAACCGAAGAGTGTTGCGATCACAAAGAGTGTGATTGCGTAACTCACGGCAAGTGTACCGATCGTTCAAGTAATAAATTTAGTAAGTAGAGTATCGTCTCCACGAGGATTGAGGCACTAAAATAATTGTAACTCTTATCTTAAAATTGGAAAGAATAGAAATAAAAGAAATTGAATTTGAGAGTAATTTTGTGATTTGGATTTAAATAAT
>PYAF01005321.1:143126-205992 GCA_007407185.1 Glycine tomentella | reverse complement strand
CATGCCTCATTGGAAAAATGCCAAAGAAGCTATGAAGATCAATTTGATTCATGTAAAAAGGAAGTTGTGTAATCTGATAATCCAAGAGCATATCATGCATAATCATTCATCTAGGATTGTTAGAGTGAAGGTCTAAGTAAAAGCAATTAACAAGTAAGGCATTTAAAAAGCAAAGTTTTTGGAAAAATGAAGTTTTCCTACATTAATCGATTACAGCATTGATGGCATCGATTATTCTATTCTTCGTGCCTTCTGGAAAACAAATCAAGAACATTGTAATCTATTTCATATCGATTTAATCGATTACATAGGCTAAAATGGAAAAATCTTACTGACTGTCTTGATCGATTACATAAGTTCGTAATCGATTACATATAATGCCTATGGATTACAAGTTCTGCTGATTTAATCGATTACATATCGTTTTAATCTATTACATAGTACATTTGAGAATATTGATCTGTCTGTCTTAATCAATTACCAAATTTCGTAATCGATTACTTAGTGCATTTGGAAAAACATGACTGTCTGTCTTAATCGATTACTTCACGGAATAATCGATTACATTGTTCATGGCTCAAATCCAGAACATATCAGGAGCATTTTAATTGATTACATTCTTGAATTAATCGATTACAAATGCGAAATAATCGATTATAGGAGCGTGTTTAATCGATTATTTTCAGTTGAAAAGCTGTTATAAATAGAACCTCTTGCTCTGTGTTTTTGTAACTTGAGAATTTCGAAATCTGAGCAATCACAAACACTCCTAAGCTTTCTTTAGTGTATTTCTGGGTTTCTAAAAGCATTTAGACTTCACAAATTCGTATGGGTTTTTGGTTTTAAAGAAGTGAAGCATCATTGAGCTTCAAAGCATAAGGAAAGGGATGCATTGAGTCTGTAATCTTTCTTTCAACCTGTTGAATCATTCACATGCATATGTTCATTGGATTATCAGGTGAAATCTTTCCTTATTCTTTGAAGGTGTAAATCTTTTAATTGATTTCTGTAAAGATTAGCTTATTGTAAATTGGTTTCTCTAAGGGTTGCTGAGTAGTGTTCTCAGTTTTGGGTTTGGTCTCTAAGGGTCTAATAGTGTTTTAGACTTTTGAACTTTATCTAAGGTTGATAAAGAGAGGCTTGTAATATCTCGTAAGAATATTTTTTGCAATAGTGGAACTCTACTCTAGTGTTGAGTGGAAGAACTGGATGTAGCTTCATAGTGTTTGAAGTGAACCAGTATAAAATCTATGGCTGATCTTTATTCCTATCTCTTCATCTCTCAATTGCTTTGTTTGTGAATCAAATTTCATTACACAGAAAACTATCATTTGCTTATTGATTTCTTGACAGAGGAATTAGATTGAATATAAGATTCTCGGTTTCAAAACAATTTTTAAAGTGATAAAGATCCTGTGGAAACTCTAATTTCAAAATTTTAATTTACCAAGGTTCAACCAATTCACTCCCCCTCTTGGTTGTTTTGAAGTGTTCCTATCATTTTCATAAATTTGGTTATGAATTCTTGTTATATTTGGCTATTGTAAAGTGGGTTCTTGCTTGTGTCTAGAGAAGGGTTCCCTAGTGTAAAGAACAGAGTAGTGTTCTCTGGTTCTTTGTCTCTTAGAATCTAATAACGTTTTAGATTTCTATTCTTTATCTAGGGTTGATAAAGGAAGATGTTGTAATTGCTTGTAAGAACAAAAATTTATAATAGTGAAACTCTAATCTCGTGTTGATTAGAAGAAACTGGATGTAGCTTCAGTTGTGAGGTGAACCAGTATAAATTGCTTGTATCTTTGATTCTATTTCTCTATCTCTCATCTTATTCATTGGTCTTTGATCTATTGATTTCTTGGGCTGAGCTATTTGATTGAGTAAATTGATTTCTTGGTTTTTAAAGTGATAAAGATCCTGAACTCTGATTTGAATTAGTTTTTTAATATACCAAGGTTTTAACCAATTCACCCCCTCTTGGTTATTGTAAGTATTCCTATTATTTTCAATTGGCATCAAGAGCTGGTTCTTGAGAGTTATTCAAGATCACTATTTTTTCTTCAAAAAGAAAAATGAATACCTCACAAATAACCTTCAAAAAAGGTGCTTCTCTAAATAGACCTCCTATATTTGAAGGGGAGCACTTTGTTTTTGAAAAAATAGAATGAAAATCTTTATTCAATCAAATGACCCAGGTGCTTGGAATGCTATAGAAAAAGGTCCTTTGATTCCTATTAAAATTGTTGGCAATGAAATGATTCCCAAGGAATGGGATGAGATGACTGATGCTGAAAAGAGAGTTGTCCAATATGATTTTAAAGCTAAAAATATGATCACTTCTGCACTTTCTTCTGATAAATTTTTTAGAACAGTGAGATGCACAAGTGCAAAAGAAATGTGGGAGATGCTGGAAATAACTCATGAAGGAACTGAAGAAGTTAGAAGATCAAGAAAGCATGCCTTGATCTATGAGTATGAGATGTTCAAGATGAACATCACAGAAAGCATTTCTTAGCTACAAACAAGATTCACTCATATAGTCAATCATCTTTTGGGTCTTCGAAAGATCTTTGATACTGAAGAACTAAACATCAAAATCTTGAAGTGTCTTACAAGGTCTTGGCAACCAAAGGTGACAACAATCAAGGAATTTAAAGATCTATCCAAGATGTCCATGGCTGCACTATTTGGTAAGCTACGTGAATATGAGCTTGAAATGTCTCAACTAACTTGTGTTGAAGATGCAGAAAAGAAAAATAAAAGTATTGCATTAAAAGCTGCATCATCAAAGTCAGAAAAAGTGGAAGATTCAAGTGAAGAGGAAGAAGAGGACAACATGAACTTGGTTGTCAAGAAGCTCAACAAGTTCTTGAGGAAAAACAAGAACAAAAGGTTCACAAAGAACAAGAACAACAACAAGAAGAAGATTGACAACAATTTTACTTGCTTTGAATATGGAAAATCTGGCCACATCAAATCTGAATGTTCAATCTATTTGAAAAAGAAACAAGGGAACAACAAGGTGAGGAAGGAAGGAAAATCCAAAAGAGCCTACATAGCTTGGGAAGATAATGAGTCAACAATATCAGAATCTTCAACTGAAAATGAAGAAGCAAACATGTGTCTCACCTCCACAATCAATGAAGAAGATGATGATATATCAAGTGATGGAGATGAGGTATGTCTAAGAACTAGATCCTCATTATGGTACCTTGATAGTGGATGCTCTATACATAAGATGATGACATGTCTATGCTTACAAATATAACTCTTAAAGATGGAGGATATGTCACTTATGGGGATAATAACAAAGGAAAGATCATTGGAGCATGCAACATTGGAGATAGCTTCAAAACCAAAATAAAAAATATTTTTTATGTGGAGGGTTTGAAGCATAATCTCTTAAGCATAAGTCAACTCTGTGACAAGGATTCAAAGTCTCATTCAATGAGAATTGCTGCATGATTTGTGATGGGCAAAGTGGTGAAGTGATTCACATAGGTAAAAGGAAAGGTAACATTGATTTACTTTTAATTGATCATGCATTCTTTCATAACACTTCTTGTCTAATAAGCAAGATTGATGAATCTTGGTTGTGGCATAGAAGGACAAGTCACATTAACATGCATCATATAAACAAACTAATTAAAAAGATTTAGTAATAGGTTTGCCCAAACTTAAGTTTGAAAAGGATAAACTTTGTGATGCTTGTCAAAAGGGGAAACAAACCAAAAATTATTTTCAAAGTAAAAATATTGTTTCTACCTCTAGACCACTTGAATTACTTCACATTGACTTGTTTGGTCCTTCTGGAACTATGAGTTTAGGAGGCAATTATTATGAGCTTGTCATTGTAGATGATTACTCTAGATTTACTTGGACTCTGTTTTTGAAATCCAAAAGTGATGCTTTCCATGCTTTTAGAAAAATGGCCAAGCTTGCACAAAATGAAATGGGTAGCAAAATTATCTCAATAAGAAGTGATCATGGAGGAGAATTCCAAAATGAACATTTTGAAAAATTCTATTAAGAAAATGGAATTAACCACAATTTTTTAACTCCAAGAACACCTCAACAAAATGGTGTTGTGGAGAGGAAAAACAGATCTCTTGAAGAAGGAGTTAGAACTCTTCTTAATAAGATAAATTTGCCAAAATATTTTTCGGCTGATGCTGTAAGTACAGTTTGCTACACTTTGAATAGACTACTTATAAGGCCTATTTTAAAGAAAACTCCTTATGAGCTATACAAAGGTAGAAAACCCAACATTTCTCATTTGAGAGCTTTTGGCTGCAAGTGTTTTCTATTAAACAATGGGAAAAAATCACTTGGAAAATTTCATGCTAAAGCTGATGAAACAATTTTCCTTGGATATTATTACATAGTAAAGCATATAGAGTTTTCAACAAAAGAACAATGTGCATGGAAGAATCTGTACATGTGATTTGTGATGAGTCTAATCTCTCTAAAGAGGAAAAGAAGTGTGATGTAGATGCAGGTCCTATGGAAGAATTTATTCAGCTTAATGATTCCATAAATAAAGATAAAGAACCAAGTGCTGAAATAAAACCATCAACACCTATTCAAGAGCCGAAAGATTGGAGAACAACAAGAGATCTTTCACTTGACAACATCATAGGTGAAGTTTCAAAGGGAGTATCTACTAGATCTTCATTTAAAAACCTATGTTGTAATATGGCTTTTGTTTCTTAAATTGATCCTAAGAATATTGATCAAGCCTTATATGATGAACATTGGATGCATGCCATGCATGATGAGTTAAATCAGTTCAAGAGAAATGAAGTTTGAGAACTTGTTCCTAGACCATCCTCTCTCAAACCTATTGGTACAAAATGTGTTTTTAGAAATAAACTTGATGAAAGTGGAACCATATTTAGAAATAAAGCTAGATTGGTTGCTATAGGTTACAACCAAGAAGAAGGCATTGACTATGAGGAACTTATGCTCCAGTTGCAAGATTGGAAGCCATTAGGATGTTGCTTGCTTATTCATGTTTAATGGATTTTAAACTCTTTCAAATGGATGTCAAAAGTGCCTTTTTAAATGGATACATTAAGGAGGATATATATGTTGAACATCCTCCTAGTTTTACTAATTTTAAACATCCTAACTATGCTTTTAAACTTAAAAAGGTCCTTTATGGTTTAAAGCAAGCCCCTAGATCTTGGTATGAAAGACTAAACAAGTTTTTGCTTGAACAATCTTTCACAAAAGGTCATGTTGACAAAACCTTGTTCATCAAAAGGCATAAGAGTGATCTTAATGGTTCAAGTATATGTTGATGATATAATTTTTGATTCAACTAACCATTTGCTGTGCAAGGAATTTTTTGTAGCTATGCAAAAAGCATTTGAAATGTCAATGATGGGAGAATTAACATTCTTTCTTGGACTTCAAGTGAAGCAAATGAAGAATGAAACTTTTCTCAACCAATCCAAGTATTGCCTTGAAGTGATAAAAAAATTTGAAATGGAGAAATGTAAAGATGCTGCAACTCCATTAGCAACATCAACCTACCTTGATTTAGATGAAAGTGGAAAGAGGGTTGATGAGTCAAAATTCATAGGAATGATTGAATCATTATTATATTTGACAACTAATAGACCAGACATAATGTTAAGTGTGTGCTTGTGTGCAAGATATCAAGAAAATCCTGAAGAGTTACACCTAACAGCTGTCAAAAGGATCCTCAAATATCTCAAGGCTGCACCAAAAGTTGGTCTTTGGTATCCCAAAGGTGCTTCAAATAACATTATTGATTATTCTGATTCTGACTTTGCAGGATGTAAGTTAGATAGGAAAAACACTAGTGGCACTGTCATCTTATTGGAAGTTCATTGATCTCATGGCATTGCAAGAAACAATCTTGTGTTGCTTTGTGAACTGTTGAAGCTGAATATATCTCAGCTAGAAATTGTTGTGCACAAAGTCTATGGTTGAAGCAACAATTACAAGATTTTGGAGTTGAATTGAAAGAAATACCTTTGCTATGTGACAACACAAGTGCTATCAACATTTCAAAGAATCCAATAATGCATTCAAGGACCAAGCACATTGAGATAAGACATCATTTTCTCAGAGATCATGTTCAAAGAGGTAATATCAAAATTGATTTCATTGACACTAATAATCAATTGGCTGATATTTTAACTAAACCATTGGCTAGAGATAGATTTTTTGCCCTTAGAAACATGCTAGGTATCTTGGATGAATCCAATCTTTGCTACTTGTCTAGTATATACCTTTTCATATGCAATTGTTTACCCTTTGTATCCATCATCAAAAAGCTGCTACATTTTGAGTTTGTTATGCATAATCCTGTTAAATCTGCAAAATTCTCTGTAATAATCGATTAAGCATCGGATTAATCGATTAAATCACTTAAATCATCATTTAGTATGAAAATTGAGCTTATGTAATCGATTACACTACCAAAATAATCGATTATTCCTCCTTTCTGAAAATTGGTCTCTTCTGTGATAATCGATTACTCATAGGATTAATCGATTACAATGACCAAAATTTGTTTTTCAATGTAAAAATTCACTGGAATAATCGATTACAATGAATGATAATCGATTAAAATGCTGAAAATCAATTTTTTCAAAATTCAATAACTTCTGGAATAATCGATTACATGTCGGATTAATTGATTACACAAGATAAACTGTGTTTCTAGAATTCAAACCTCTTTGTGTTAATCGATTAAATCATAAAATAATCGATTACACATTGTCTTCTACCTCTTAATGCTTGAAAAATAATTGATTACATTACGAATTAATTAATTACTGTGTGTGCTGTTAGTGTTTCTGCTTGTGAAATAATCGATTACACAAGGAAAACAATCGATTATTTATGGAGTTACTGCAAAATCTGACAGATTTTCTTAGAAGTTGTAACTGTCCAACTCCCACCTAATTCAAATTTAAATCCTCTGCAGTGAGTTAATTCATTCTAACAGCTACTTTCTTCAAAATTTGAATACATCAATGGGTCTTTGAATGATTCTTGAGCAAGTTTCTTTTCAAGATTAAGGAAAAACATGTTCTGATTTAGTTTGCTACTCAACCTGATTTGGTAATTCATGTGCATAACATTCATTGGATCATTAGGTTGTCTCTCTCCTTAATATTTGTGTGTAAATTTGGTTCTGAATTCTTGTTATATTTGGTTATTGTAAAGTTGGTTCTTGCTTGTGTTTAGAGAAGGGTTCTCTAGTGTAAAGAACAGAGTAGTGTTCTCTGGTTCTTTGTCTCTTAAAATCTAATAGGGTTTTAGATTTTTATTCGTTATCTAGGGTTGATAAAGGAAGATGTTGTAATTGCTTGTAAGAACAAAAATTTATAATAGTGGAACTCTAATCTAGTGTTGATTAGAAGAAACTGGATGTAGCTTCAGTTGTAAAGTGAACCAGTATAAATTGCTTGTGTATTTGATTCTATTTCTCTATCTTTCATCTTATTCATTGGTCTTTGATTCTTTGATTCATATTCATTGTTCAACAAGTTCAGTTTTGATCTATTGATTTCATGGGCTGAGCTATTTGATTGAGTAAATTGATTTCTTGGTTTTGAAAGTGATAAAGATTTTGAACTCTGATTTGAATTAGTTTTTTAAAATACCAAGGTTTTAACCAATTCAGCCCCCTCTTGGTTATTGTAAGTATTCCTATTATTTTCATAAAAACTACATCAGATACATAACAAATTTTCGCAAAAAACACGATCAAACAATGAAAACAAATTTTGCATATGAAAAGTGATTTAAAAAAAACAAATTCAAACCCCTAGATCAGTTTAAAACATGAGAGAGATAGGAGTATATAAGACACAAAATTATATTAAGTTTCAATAACTTTCTCAAAGTTATAAGTATTTTGTCACACCACATATGACTCTACAAGACAAACTCTACCCCAAGCTTATTAAACCCCAATATTTTTTGTCCTAGCAAGTCATTGTTCGCTCTATATAAATCAAACGAATTTTTTGTTTGTTTACACAATGACTAGCTCTTAATTGTCTTACTAACGAATATACAATCTTAGCCCTTAGTCATTTCTCTTAAGATAATCACGTTATTTTGAGGAATTATATAGAAATTTATGTAGAGCTTTTCACATAAAGGAAATGAATGTTTGCGCGTAGATTCATACTCAAAGTGTATGTTTTCTCATGATGTGTTGCAAACACATCTTAGTTTTAGGCTAGTTTTAGGTTAATGATTCAATTAAATCATTAGGAATTAGATTAGAATAGGTTAGTTTGTTATTATTATTCAATTGTATCTCATTTTATTACCAAGTTATGATTTCAGGACCAAAAGGAGGAGAACAAGGCAAAAGAAAGAAGAAAACCAAGCTGAAGGTCCCGCGTGAGTCGCACCAGAACCCGTGCGAGTCACGCCACATGCCAAATTAGAAGTTTCAGTTTCGAACAAGTCACACGAGTCGCACCATGGTTCACGCCAGTAGCGCCATATGCTTGAAGGCCAATCGTTCAGCTCTAAAAGGCCATGCTATTAGCGTGGATTCCCGCGCGAGTAGCGCCATAAAGCCGCAAATCCCGCGCGATCCGCGTGGCGACGATTCTGTTTCCTTATTTAAAATTATCTGGTTCAAAAATTGGCACAGGAAGAGGCTTTGTTACCCAAATTAAATCATTCTATAAAGGAAAGGCTTCTGGACTGAAGAAGGTGACTTTCTACACCAGATTTAGCATTTTAAACCTTTGGAATTCATTCCTACATAGAATCAAAGCCAGGGTTTTCTGCAGAATCATGTTTCTAGTGAAAGCTTTGGTGTTCTTGATGCCTATGTCAGGCTAAACTCTGTATTGTGGTTAGGCCAAGAACCAATGTGAACTCCTCTGTAATTTGACTGGTATTGAATGAGATTGTTATGATTGCTTTATTTTACTCTGTTCTTAATTGTTATAGTCTTTCTTAGAATTGGCCATTCTATTTAAGTTCTGAGGGTTAGGATTCGCAATAGGGATGTTGTGATTCTAATTTCTGACAGGAATAAGATAACAGTTGTTCATTGCCTAGGGATAGGGATGCGTGATTGCAGAACTTTATAATATATTCTTTTAAATGCTTAGCTTGATAGAAATCACTAAGGGATTAAGATTTTGATTCAGGTTAAAGGGTTAATTCGCTAAGGGATTAGGGAGTAGCTAAACTAGAAAAGATTTATTCTCTGAGTAATCAGAAGCAGTCAACTTTGATAACCAGTTAAGTGAAGGAGGCAGGAATCAAAGGGGATTGCGTCCTAATCACAATCATTTCATCCATTGGTTACAACTCAATTTACTTGCAATTTTAATTCTTTTTAATTTCCGCAATTACTTAATCATTCAAATCTCAACACAACAAACAAATTCTTCAAAACAATTTCTTTTTCCTTCCAATTGCTTTGACTGCAAATTACTGTGAAATCAGTATCAATCTCTATGGATACGATACTCTACTTACCTACTTTATTACTTGAACGAGCGGTATACTTGCCGTTTTCGCAACAAGTTTTTAACGCCGTTGTCGGGGATTGATATAACTGATTTTGTAGTAATTTTTATCTGTGTGATTGGAAACTTTTTGCTACTAATTGCTACTCTGAGTTTATGCGAGGTTCAGTTAATCCTGAGAATTTACAGTACGATCCTGAGATAGAGAGAACTTTTCGAAGGAGACTAGCCAGACAAAGAAGGAGAGAAGCAGAAAAGTTTAACTTTGATTCAATTCCTGAATTAGAGTCAGAAGTAGAGATGGCTGAAGAACAAAATAATCAACCAAGACCAAGACCAGAGGATGAACTAATGGAGGATATTCTGGCTCCAATGTTCACAAGACCAAACTCTAGCATTGTGAGACCACCAATACAAGCAAATCACTTTGACATTAATCCTTCAATGATTGCTTTGGTGGAATGCAATCAGTTTGGTGGGGAAGACTTTGAAGACCCTCATGATTTTATTGACAGATTTCTGAGAATCTGTGACACTATCAGACACCAAGGAGTTTCAGATGATGCTATAAGACTAAGCTTATTCCCTTTTGCCGTTAAGGGAAATGCACTGAGATAGTTAAACAGACAAACATCAAATAGCATCACTACTTGGGACGAACTAGTCTCAAGATTTTTCGCTCAATACTCTTCCATGGACAAATACAACAGGTTGGTAAATGAAATTACCAACTTCACCCAGAATGGAAGAGAGACCCTGTGTGCTGCCTGGAACAGATTCCAGGAATTAATCAGGAGATGCCCACAATATGACATGCATGTGGGTAAGCAGGTACGTATTTTCTTTAATGGTATGACTCCTAAATCACGCATGATTGTTAATGTTGCAGTAGGGGGTACAATAAGGTCAAAAACTGCAGCTCAAACCTATGAGCTGATTAATTCTCTGGCTCGTAATGAAAATGAAAGCATCACCATTCAGCCAAAGAGAGAACCAATCCAACTGTGCAGCAATGATGCCATGCTTGCAGAGCAGAAAATTTTGGCGCAACAGCTGGCCAAGTTGACTGAGAAAATAGACCGATTGCAAGTCTCTGCAGCACAAGTTGCAGCCAGCAAACCACATGTCATCTGTGAGTACTGCCAAGGTGAGCATGAATCTAATGAATGTCCTATTCTTGTTGGAGCTGACCCTGTGCAGGTAAATGGCATTTGGAATGATCTGAGACTGCAGCAGCCATATCAGAGGAATCATAACTTTGCTCCAGGAAACAACTATCAGAGAAAATTCCAAGGAGGCGGGTTAGACTATAAGTCTAACAACTATCTGCAACCTCCAGCCATTCCCAACAAGGACATATCTGAACTGGAAAAGGTGGTGTTGCAGCTGTCTAAAACAACAACTGAGCATATTCAGGCTACCAATACCTTCATAAATGAAACCAGAGCTCATAGGACAAATCCCTCCATCAGAAATCTGGAAAACTAGATTGGTCAGCTAGTAAAACAGTTAGCTGAGAGACCACTAGGCCAGTTAACCAGTGACACAGTGATAAACCCAAGGGAACATGCCAAGGCAATTACAACTAGAAGTGGTAAGATACTTACTCCACCAGAAAAGCCTAAGGTGAGTAGAAAGGAAGCAGAAGCAAAAAATACAGTAGCTACCACAGAGGAAGAAAAAGCTGCAGAAAATTCCAAAGAGCAAAATTCTGCACCTACAAAGAAGCAATGAGATTTCTCTCGCTTTGAAACACCCCCATATCCAGTGCAGACTAAGCAGCAATTGCAGAAACAGCAGTTTGCCAGGTTCTTAAATATGTTTAAAAAGTTACACATTAATATTCCATTTGCTGAGGCATTAGCCAATATGCCTAACTATGCAAAATTCATGAAAGAACTTCTGTCTAAGAAACACAAACTGCAGGATTGTGAAACCATAGCACTCACTGAAGAGTGCAGTGCCATCATTCAGAGAAAGATTCCACCAAAATTGAAAGACCCAGGAAGCTTCAACATCCCTATTGCCACAGGAAATATCAATGTAGGGAGGGCACTATGTGACTTAGTGGCTAGCATAAATTTAATGCCATTATCAATGTGTAAGTCCCTGGGTATCTCTGAATTGAAACCCACCCGAGTTTCCTTGCAACTTGCAGACCGTTCACTGAGGAAACCATCATGGGTAATTGAAGATGTTCTAGTGAAAGTAGATAAATTCATTTTCCCTACAGACTTTATAGTTTTAGATATGGAGGGTGAAAGTGAAATCCCTCTGCTGTTAGGTAGGTCATTTTTAGCAATTGCTAGGGCCTTGATTGATGTAGAGCAGGGAAAGTTAGAATTAAGAATGGTTTATGAATCTGTTGTCTTTAATGTATTTGATGCCATGAAACATCCAGCTGATGAACATGATTGTTTTAGGCTAGATGTATTGGATGATGTGATTTGTGCAGATATGACAACAGGTATAACAGATGCAGAAAATGCAACAGCAAAATTGAAGCAGAAAATACTGCAAAGGAAAATTCAGCAGAAACAGAAAGTGCAGCAGTAGAAATTGCTGCAGAATTGCAAACTGCAGATAAAAAAGCCACACTAGAAACCAGTGAACCTGTGCTGAAAGAGCTGGAGAAAAGGGAAGATGACAGTCCAGCTGGAGCACCGAAAGTTGAGCTGAAGGAACTACCTAAACATCTGAAGTATGTATTCCTAGGTGAGAAAGAAACATATCCAGTCATCATCAACAGAGGGTTGGAATGGCATGAAGAGGAAAAGCTGCTGAAAGTACTCAAGGAGCACAAGACAACCATTGGTTGGTCTATCTCTGACCTGAAAGGTATAAATCCTTCCTTTTGTACTCATAAAATTCTTATGGAAAGTGATGTTAAACCAGTAAGACAACCACAAAGGCGACTCAATCCTACAATGAAAGAAGTGGTAAGGAAAGAAGTTGTCAAGCTGTTGGTCGCAGGTATGATCTATCCTATTTCAGATACAACTTGGGTAAGTCCAGTTCAAACCGTTCCAAAGAAAGGGGGCATGACAGTCATTCAAAATGATAACAATGACTTGATCCCTCAAGAACCATTACTGGATGGAGAATGTGTGTAGACTACAGGAGGCTTAATGATGCAACTAGGAAAGACCATTTTCCACTTCCTTTCATGGACCAAATGCTTGAAAGACTGGCTGGTCATGACTACTGATGCTTCTTAGAGGGATACTCTGGGTACAATCAAATCCCAGTAGCACCAGAGGACCAAGAAAAGACAGCATTTACATGTCCATTTGGGGTGTTTGCATACCGAAGAATGCCATTTGGACTTTGTAATGCACCAATAACATTCTAGAGATGCATGCTATCTATTTTCTCTGATATGGTAAAGAATGACCTTGAGGTATTTATGGATGACTTTTCTATTTTTGGCTCTTGTTTTACTTCATGTTTGGCTAATTTAGCTAAAGTTTTAAAAAGATGTCAAGAAACAAATTTAGTCTTGAATTGGGAAAAACGTCACTTCATGGTTAGGGAAGGTATTGTTCTGGTCAAAAAAATTCTGAAATGGGAATAGAGGTAGATCAAGCTACACTGTTATTCATTGAAAAATTACCTCCTCCTATTAATGTGAATGGTGTGCGCAATTTTTTAGGACATGCAGGTTTCTACAGGAGATTTATCAAGGATTTCTCCAAGATTTCAAAGCCACTCAGCCAATTGCTGGAGAAAGAAACTGAATTCTGCTTTAATGAGGCTTGTCTTGAGGCATTTAACACACTGAAGCACAAACTCACCACTGCACCTATTATGATAGCTCCTGATTGGAGTTTGCCTTTTGAACTCATGTGTGATGCCAGTGCTTATGCAGTTGGTGCAGTGTTAGGACAAAGAAAGGAAAAGCATTTGCATGTTATATACTATGCTAGCAAAATCCTAAATGAGGCGCAAGTTAATTATGCCACCACAAAAAATGAAATGCTAGCTGTAGTATATGCTTTGGACAAATTTAGGTCCTATTTAGTAGGCTCTAAGGTTATTGTTTACACTGACCATGCAACTCTTAAATTCCTGCTAAACAAACAGGATGCAAAGCCACGCTTGCTGCGTTGGATGTTATTGTTGCAGGAATTTGATCTGGAAATCAGAGACAAAGCTAGAGTAGAAAACAAGGTGGCTGACCACTTGTCTAGGATTCAGGAGAAAGATTTGCGAGATGGACCAGAAATAGAAATCAATGAGTCTTTTCCTGATGAGCAAGTGCTTGCAGTTCAATTCAGTCCATGGTTTGCAAACATGGCAAACTTAGAGCTGCTGGAATAATGCCGGAAGACTTAAATTGGCAGCAGAGAAAGAAGTTCTTACATGATGCGAGAAGGTACTTCTGGGATAACCCTTTTCTTATATTTTCAATGCACTGACAATGTTATCCGCAGATGTGTAGCTGAAACTGAAGTGCCGAATATTCTGTGGCACTGTCATTCCTCTAACTATGGAGGCCATTTTGGTGCAAATAGAACTGCACATAAAGTTATGCAATGTGGCTATTACTGGCCAACACTTTTCAAGGATGCTAAAGACTTTGTTCTTCAATGTGATAGCTGTCAAAGAACAGGTAATATTTCTCGCAGAGATGAGATGCCACTGAACAATATCCAAGAGGTTGAGCTGTTCGATGTGTGGGGGATCGATTTCATGGAACCTTTCCCTAAATCATTCTCCAATCAATACATCTTGGTTGCTGTGGATTATGTTTCCAAGTGGGTTGAAGCTGCAGCTTTACCCACCAATGATGCAAGAGTGGTGGTCTCATTCTTGAGGAAGAACATTTTCACCCGCTTTGGGGTGCCAAGGGCCATAATCAGTGATGGAGGGACTCACTTTTGTAACAAGTAATTTGACAGCTTGTTAGCCAAGTATGGAGTCAAACACAAAGTGGCTACCCCATACCACCCTCAAACAAGTGGCTAGGTGGAGATTTCCAATCGAGAATTTAAAAGAATCCTGGAGAAAACTGTAGGAACATCAAGAAAAGACTGGGCTAAAAAGCTAGATGATGCATTGTGGGCTTATCGGACTGCATTTAAAACTCCTATAGGTATGTCTCCTTTCCAGCTTGTTTAAGGTAAGTCTTGCCATCTCCCTATTGAACTGGAACACAAAGCCATGTGGGCAACCAAATTTTTAAACTCTAAATTATCAAAAGCTAATGACAAAAGGTTGCTTCAGTTGAATGAATTGGATGAGTTCAGGTTAGCTACATATGAAAATGCCAGGATCTATAAAGAGAAGACAAAGAAGTGGCATGACAATCAAATCCGCCCAAAGGAATTCGTTCCTGGCTAACAAGTGTTGTTGTAATATTCTCGCCTGCGACTTTTTCCAGGTAAGTTAAAGTCACGATGGTCCGGTCCATTCCTTGTGCGAGAAGTTTATCCTTATGGCACAGTGGAAATATCCCCCTTGGATAGTGATAGAGCTTTCAAAGTAAATGGCTACAGATTGAAGCATTATTTCGGAGGGGATGTGGACAGAAACGTGGTTTCTGTTCCACTTCATTCCACAGAGGTTTAGCAAGAAGGAAGCATCTAGCTCAAGACGTAAAATGAGTTAAACCTTGGATCACTTTCCAAGGACTTTCAATCATCCATGTAATCCACAGCTACTTTAGGTCTTTTTCAAATTGGATAGCAGTAGATTTATCATTATACATGTTTCATTTTAGTCATTTTAGTCATTTTAGGTTCATGCATTTTAATTTGGTTAATAAAATAAAAAGAAAAACGAAAAGGAAAGAAATAGAGAAGATTAAGGCATGGCGCTAACCGCGTCACGTGTGGCGCTAATCGCGCCAAGACACAACCAATTCACGCTAACAGCGTGGACACTCACGCTAATCGCATGGGATGTTCAAATGAAGAACCATTTATCTGCATTATTCCACGCTATCCGCGTGAGGGTTGGTGCTACTCGCGCCAATTGTTTGAACTAACAGCCCAATTTTAAAGATTCCACGCTACTCACGTGGAATATGGCGCTAATCGCGCCAAGCTTTCGAGGCTGAGGTCCTTCCAGTGCCATATCACACGACTAGCGCCACAATTGGCGCTATTAGCGCGAGAGGGACGCAACAATTGATCTGAATTTTGGCTATCCACGCTAATAGCGTGAAACTCCGCACTAATCGCGCGAGGAAGCCGAGAGGAAAAGCCTTCAAGTAACTTATGGCGTGGATCGTGCCACATGCCGCGCTAATCGCGTGAGACCGCAAAATCTGTTTTTATTTTAAATCACCCAGTTCGCGACCTCACTCCCTCTCCTTCTCAAAATCACTCCTTCATTTTCGCCCTCAACCCAACTCCCCGTTTACCCTCATCAATCATCAGTAAACTCCTTTAAAGCCATACCCTACCCCAATTCTCTCTTACAAGCATCCTCTCTCTCGCATTCCTTCTTGGTCTTGTCTTTTCTGAAAAGCTCGAATCAAATCATCTGCATAATGGTTGGAGACAAGGTAATATCTTGGAACTAAATTGCTTCATAGTGTATAACGAGATAGTTCACAAGCCATTAGAGACTCAATTCTTGTTACCTTAGGTTCCCTTACATAGAGTTCTGATGAGCTTCATAGCCAAACCTTAAGGTAGGGGATCAATTGCTCTTGTCCACTGCTAATTCTTCTATTGATTTTGCTCTTTAATGTTAGTGGGCAATGAAAATGTGGGTGTGATTGGTGAACACCCATGTTTGCTGGTATAAGGCTTTCTTGATCCTTAACTGTGACACATCATTGAACCACACACTTGATTATCACTGATTGCTGAAAATGCTCGTAATATGCTTGATAAATTGTTTGTGTGGTTTGTATATAAACTCTGTCGTGGGAATGGTTTTACTGGTTTTTCATGTTGGCTCACAATAGAGGTTACCTTGGCATGAGGGGATGGACTAAAGATATGTTGATTGAAATAAGCCCCATGAAGCTGAGTTGAATGATATGCTTAAAGCATAGGCAAGAGTCCTGATTGTAAATGAAATATATGGTTGTTTTGGTCAGATTTTTGAACCAAAAGAATGGTTACCGTGATTAATTTGGTCTGATGATTGTTGGTTGACAAAAACCCCATTGACTAGTGATTAACAATGAATAACTTGATTTATGGTTGAATAGGACTAGGGCACATTGAATGGATGTTTGATGTATATATCTGCTTTAGTGTCTGAACCTACTTTGCTTGAACTGTGTCCATGGTAACTAGGATCAAATAACTTAGGAGCATCCACTGAGCTAAATCTGGGAATCCAGATGGAGCTATTCATTTCCTGTCATATTGTGAACACATTGCTTACTGTTAATTGCACTCTGAATCAAACCTGGTTGTTGCCTGAGCTGTATATCGTTGGATTGAAAAGTCTTATAAACTGATAATTGTGACTGTGCTTGCATGAAAGGATTAAATTCTGCATTGTTGGTATGTAAGGAACCTAAATCTGGGAATGGAAGGTTCAACCCTTGCTTGTGGATAAACTTAGAAACCCAAATAGTCAGTTGGACTGTGCTTGTTGTTGTAAATAGAATGAATCCACTGCTGTTTGGTTATGCTGGGAACTTGAATTAACTGAAAATGATATTTGTACTGTGATTGATTTTTGTCTAAATCTGGGAATCCACACTGGTGACCTATACTGAAATACTAAAGGATACCTGTGGCTTGCTTTGTATATAATTTGAATTGCCGGTACCTAAATTGAAAGTGGGGTTTTGTCTGATTGATTGTTAATACTGACTTTACTAAACCCCACTGCATCAAAGAGTTGAATATTTGAACAACCAACACCTTGTGCCTGACATTGATCCTGTATTAGTGTTGTGCTTGATCTGAACCACTGAAAAGAACAAATCTGGGAATTAAGCTTATTGAATTATGTACATATATCTGGAATTGTTCTGAGTTTCAGGGAAAACAGGTGGCCAAGGGTAAAAAGAGCACTACTGCAACTAGCAGCAAAAGGGCTAGACTTAACGATTATGATGAAGCCCGATTCAGATCCGCTGAATGCCACGAACACTTTGACACCTGGTACCTCCCGAAGAAGATAATCCCAGAGAAGAAAATCATGTGGGAGGTACTACCAGAGGGGAACCCAGTTCTAGAGGTGATTCTCAGACGCCAGTGGCAAAGGTTGGTGAGCTTCCCAGAGCCTAGCTCAAGCGTCATCCTTAAAGAGTTCCTAGCCAACGTCGATCCCTCCACAGTGGCGAGGAGCAGACTTTCATGGGTCAGGGGCGTCAAAGTCCCATTCGATGAGAAAATGATAGAGCGCTTTCTGGATACCAGATATGACCCATTTGATGGGTGTGATTTCAGTCACCTCTTCCTGAGGAAGCAGCCATATGTGCTAACCAAGATGTGCAGAGATGAAGTACCCCAGCTCGCCACTACCATCAAACACGCCATTACAGGCCTCTACACATCATGGAAGGCCAAGCCAGGCCTAGATTACATCCCAGAGAAGCTGAGGAAGCATGATCTAGTAGGGGATGCAGCCTTCTGGCATCAGTTCATAAACCACACAGTCATTCCTTCTACTAATATGACTGATGCGAATGTGGAGAGGGCCATCCTGCTCTACATACTCTGGGGTGAAGGTAACCTTTACATTTCTAACATCCTTTCTAACTATATACTTCACATGATCCAGGATGCCAGCAGCAAGTCTTGGCTGGCCCATTCATCTTTGATTCTGCACCTGTGTCGCCATGCGGGTGTGGAAATCTTAGATGACGAGCTGATGGACGTTCAGATTGTGTCACTTATGGGCCACAAGACTTATTTAGACGTTGTGAAGAGCGCTGCTGAGGAACAAGTTATCAAAGCTTCAAAGCTCAAGCCAGAGGAACTTGCAGCTCGCAATCCTCGAGATGCTCCACCACAAGACGAGCCCCAGCCACCAGAGCCAGCACCACTAGCTCCTCTCACTGTCCCTGGACATAAGCTGCTCTATGAAGACTCTCCGAGTTACCTAGCCTTCCAGGATTTTGTCCGGACTCAGATGACAGTGCGGAGTCTCACCCAACGACTACCAGTTTCCAGTGACACCACCACCACCACCAGCTACTGCAGATATTCCTCTGAGACCCTCAGCTGCTGCAGAGGTTGATACAGCCATTCCTAAGCCTCCTCAGGCTACTCCAGCTGAGACTGAGGCTGTCGATGAGATTAGAGAGGAAGAGGAGAGTGACAAGACTTATTTTATTTTTCTTGTTTTCTGTTTTATCTTGGATTCTGCACTTTTACATTTTGACATTCTGCACACTTTTATTTTTATTTTTATTTTTTTTCTACATATATATAGTTTTGTTTTTGATTCAATTCTGCGCATAAAAATCTGTTTGAATTAATGTTTCGGTTTGGTTGCGATTTTCCAAATAATGCTGAAGTGATGAAAATTTTTCCAAAGTGCTGTGACCTTATTAGTTGTTGCTGGGGACAACAATTTCTAAATCTGGGAATGGACGCGCATACGCATTATTTCGCAAATCATAGTCAAGAAACAAATGACGTCTAACAGAAAATTTTTCAAAAATAAATAAATAAAGGATAGCAGCACATCAGATTTTTCATAATAAAAGTGGATGGACACAGTAATGGATAGAATGTCTCTGATGAAAGCTTGTGTGAAATGAAACATAGCATGAACTGCTTGATACATGAATGGAATTGTGATTGTTGGTATGTGACATGCATGTTGAAGATTGAAATGATGCTTGAAATGAAGTCAGTTGAGATTGACTTGAGTCCAACACCTGTGAGGTTTTGAACTAAACAGTGGTAAATTTTCTTTCTAAGAGACTCCATTTTCATAAGTACTCTAGAACTTGAATTGTTTCTCTGGATGCAGGTGTGACTTGACATGATTAAGGCAGTTTCTTCTTATGAAAACCTGAGCCAAATTGACTCACCCTCAATTCGTTTCCATTTGCTACCTCTTTGAGCCTGAACCTTTCATTTCAAATTGCCCAAATCAGAGCCATATACATTGACCAACCTCCCTGAGGCTAGAGAAAGCAGAATACAAGTTCATGACAGGGAATTGTCAACCAAGGCTCAGAAGAACACAAATTGAATTCAATTGGTATGGAAGAACAAGAGAATAAATAGATAACAGTTGTTCATTGCCTAGGGATAGGGATGCGTGACTGCAGAACTTTATAATATATTCTTTTAAATGCTTAGCTTGATAGAAATCACTAAGGGATTAGGATTTTGATTCAGGTTAAAGGGTTAATTCGCTAAGGGATTAGGGATTAGCTAAACTAGAAAAGATTTATTCTCTGAGTAATCAGAAGCAATCAACTTTGATAACCAGTTAAGTGAAGGAGGAAGGAATCAAAGGGGATTGCGTCCTAATCACAATCATTTCATCCATTGGTTACAACTCAATTTACTTGCAATTTTAATTCTTTTTAATTTCCACAATTACTTAATCATTCAAATCTCAACACAACAAACAAATTCTTCAAAACAATTTCTTTTTCCTTCCAATTGCTTAGACTGCAAATTACTGTGAAATCGGTATCAATCTCTGTGGATACGATACTCTACTTACCTACTTTATTACTTGAACGAGCGGTATACTTGTCGTTTTCGCAACATCTCACAACGGGTGAATTTCTTCACTTAAGCTTGCGCATGATTCTTATAGTTGTTGGAGTATTAAATGCACGTTCTTCTTGATGCAACAAAATCACTATGATTGGCTTTCGGGTATATTTCTTCAGCATAAAACCACTTTTCCTTTGTCAGAGAAGGTTTGTCATATTAGAGCGCTTCTTTTGATGTTGTTTTGGCAATTTCTGAACTTTAGCTTCTTTTATTATTCATAGTATTTGACAGATCATAGAAGAATGTCTTTGCAAATTGAATCTTAGACACAGAGAAATAAATGAAGTTTTAATGTCATTCTTTAATGTTGTATCAAATCATTACTTGGTCCTGTGTTCGTCTGATACTTTAGATGCATAATGTGTACAACATCATCTAATATTGCATAAAACACGACTTTTAACCTTTGTATTTATTTGCATCTAACAATAATAATTTGGAGTCCTGATTTATCTTAAGACATAAATGTCTTTTAACTTAACAAATATAAAATTATTATCTATTTAATTATAAATCATAAATGTAAAATACAAAAATATAAAATTTAAATATCATGTATATTTATTTAATTTATTATTTATTATTAATAGAAAACAAAATGTGTCCAAATTTTTTTTCAAAAGTCCACTATTTTTAAATATAAAATAAATTTTGATTGTCATAAAATTATTTTATATATCACATTTTTAATAAAAATATAATGTTTTAAATATAAAATTATATCTTTAATTATAGTAATTATTATAATTATAATATAAAAATACTTCTACAATTACACTTTTATCCTAACATAGAGTGGAGGAGTTAAAATTACTATTTTAGTCTAAAAATGACTGGAAAAAGACATAATTATCCTCACTTATGCTTTTATATATAAATATATTATTACTAACAATAAGATGTTATATTAATTTGTGAAATTATAGTAGTAGTAATTTGTGGTGTTTTTTAAGACATGGTACGAAAATTTTAATTTTTTTATTATTAAAGATCAGATTATGCGGTTCAATAGGTGACTCTCTGGTTCAACCATTGACCAAGTGACGCAATACCTTAACTAGGTCAATCAACGCTTTAATGTTTTTGTACAACACCTGCTTTAGTTTTTAAAAACTATGGGTAGAACTCTATTATTTAAATTTACTTATACCAATTCACATTAAAAGAGCATTTATATTCATTAAAAGCTTAACATTTTCATACACTAGCATTAAAGTTCACAATATTTTTAAAATTTCAATTCAACTCCCAATGTCATCAAAATTGACATTGACATTAACGTTTCACAATAGTTATATTCCTAAAAAAATTCCTCATACCAAAGTTCAATCAAAATACTATCCATATAAGAATTGAATAGGCTGACAAAACTACATAAATAACCTATATTAATTTTGTGATGCCACACGTAATGAGGTTTGTGTTTTTTTTTTCTTCATCTTTTTTATATCATTTTCTTTTATTCTATAAAAGTTACGCAAATTTTAGTCTGTCTTTTGTTCCACCCCTCTCTTCTCTCTCTCTCACACACACTTTTTTCTCTCTTTTGCCACCCTCTCCCTCTTTTCTCTCTCTCACTTTATTTTTACATTTCTTTTACTTTTATTTTTTTAAAAAAATTCCATATAAAATTTAATTTAAATCTAAGTGGTTAATATATTTATTTCAAAATAATCTTTTGACTCTATTATTAATAACATCATAAATGAAAGATTTGCTGACTACTAATTATATATGAATGTTAAATATGTTTTACATGAATATATAATAAATTAATTTATTAAATATATTTTAATCAAAAAATAATTTAAATTTACTTTATCTATAATATCATAAATTAAACCCATCAGGGTCGTCCTAGTGGTGGAGGGTTGGGGTAGAATACATGTGGTTACTCAAACAATAATATCATAAATTCAATTACTTCTAATGAATTTTAGTGTAGAGACCACAAGTATCACTCCTCGGAGACAATTATGTTTCATACCTATAATATTTAATGCTTACTTATTACATAATATTTGTAACAAACTACTTGGTTGCTTTATCATTTTGGGCTCCTTTTCTTACAAAACATGAATTCCACTTCAAGGATGACATTATGATGAATAAATTTGGTTCCTTGGAAAAATGGGTGGGTAGGAAAGCTTTTCCATATTCGACCAATCCTAGCTAGATCAAAATCGATGATTATATATATACAAAAGTTTCTGCAAGAGTGAGGATACATGTATTGCTAAATTAGAATAGTTTGGGACAAATAGCTTAAAAAATTCATTAGTAGATAAATATTTAGTTAATTTCATGTAATAAGTAAATAGTTAGTTTTTTACATAGTAAATAGTTACTCCATTCATCCCAAAATAATTGTCATCCTAGTTTATTTTGCACAGACCAAGAGAAGTAATAAATATTTGTAAAAGAGTATTAGATTTTGTAATTCATCATTAATATATAAGGGATATAAGTGGAAAAAAGTAACTAATGTTACATTTAAAAAACTAAAATGATAATTTTTTAGACAATTTTTATTCTTACACGACAATTATAATTGGAAGAATGGAGTATTTATTATTCAAACATGCATAAAAACAACTAATCATATATCATTTTAAAGAAACAATAATGTTACCATTTGCATATATGTTATACATTAAATCATATAATTATATGATTTATTATCTAGTGTGCACCAAACATTAATTATGATTCAAACTTATCTTGATATTATCCTATCGTATTTTTTTTGTTTCTCTCATATCTTAACAGTTATGTGTTGGAATTTTACGAGTTTAAAGCAATTATTTTTTCATTGAGTTTTCATAAGAATCGAAGCTAGGAGGATTAAAATTACTCTCACGCTCTATTCAATCAACTAAGCTAGAACCTTGGTAAAAAAAGAGATGTACATTTAATGACAATTTTGTTTGATGAGATTCGATAAAAAATACTTATATATATATATGTTGTATTTATAAATTTAATTTCATGTTATTTTAAAAAAAATAAAATCTAAATATTTTTCTCCTATTATTTTGATTATGGTCAAAATATTTGATTTTGTCTTATATGCTTTATTGCTTATTTTAAGAGAATGATAAGTCATATATAAAAAAAACATAAACACCATTATTACCCATGGATTGAAATGCACGGGTAAATAACAAGTTTTAAATAAAAACTTTTTTGTCCCTGTACAAAAAAAAAAAAAAAAACATTGTTATGAAATTCTCATAAATACTAAATAATTTAATTTTTCAAAATTGTTTCCACACAACTCCATTATTGTGTTATCTGCCATATATAATTTTCCAAAGGCTCAAAACTAACCATAGATATTTTAAAATAATTAACTTTACCCACTATCAGAAAGTATGTTTTACACTATTTAATTAAGGGAGAATAAAATACAATGTTTATGAGATCCCAGAAAATCACCACACACTGTAATATGTCCAGAGGACAACATAAAATTAAACCAAGGCCCATGATATGAATCTAACTACGGATTGTCTTGAAAATAGATAAAAGTTAAAAAAGAGAAACATGACCTGCAACATGTTGATAGAACCAAAGTTATCAAGGGAAGTGTGACCCTTACAATGACATACTGGTAGAACCAACACAACAAAGTTTTTTAAGCCAAGGGCAAAAGGGAAACTCTCACAATAGAGAAACACTCAAATTGATTGTTTTTCAAATTCTGCCTTAAAAGCTTACAAGAGCTTCCTACTTATAGGCTAAACTAAAAAACCCTTGAAGCACAAATAGTGAACGTCCACTAGGTATTAATTTTTCACTAACATTTATTTTTCACTAACCATCACAATGACTCATTAAGTCCCACTAGTCATCATAATGGTTTCTAGCATTGCGTTGTTAGGATTTAGGAAAAAATGATTTGATGTTGATTGTTATCCATCTACCTATGACTAAGGGGCTAGGGTTAAAGTATTTCAGATATTACATGATTTAATATTTGTCTATACCAAAACTATGTCTATGTTGGGGTTAGAAGAAGGTCTGACTTGTTCTAGATTGATGTTCTACAATGAGCAAGTTGTAGATTTGTGTTTCTAGATCCCAATTTTGGATTTGTCTCATGCTTTAAAACATAGACATACTCGAAGGGAGCATAACTGGGCTTAGTGAAGCACAACATGCCATGACCAAGTTGTATTGCAGGATTTCTAGATTTATGTTCTATAATGAGCACAATCGTGCAAGGTTTCTAGATCCCTATTTTGGATTTGTCTCATGCTTTGAAATATAAATATACTTGAGGGGAGCACAACCGTGTTTAGTTAAACACATTCTTGCTAGGATTCATATGTAATGCCTTTATGGGTTGCATGATTTACTTGTTAATTGTTCACATGTATTAATACCATAATTATGAGATATAGTTATTATGAATGTACATGCATGTTATACGATGTATGACATTGTAGTGTCCTTAGGAGACTAACTGAGACCTTTGTATCATTAGTTTATTCTATTGCTTTCATAGTAAGTAGACTAAGGCAATAGAAATGATAAAAAGTTTGCATGTGCATTGTTTTCTATTTAATCTCTTTACTGGAACCTTTTTTAGGATGAAGTTTGTGACCTCCTATGTGAGGATTACCAGTTTATGTTCTATGATTGTTTTTGTTAATTTGTAGGATGACTTGCATACCTATTCTTTGACGTGTTTATTATTTTATTATAAAGTTTACAAGATTTTAGTTTTGGAAATGTATGTTCTACATTGGCATGTATGATGTTCACATGATACTTATGAGGGTGTTACAACCAAGACTTAGGTGGGTGAAATCACAACATTAAATTTTTTCTTATCCTCCAAATAGTTTACTTAGAAAGCAATAAGGAGTGGGGTAGAAAAAAATTAAAACCTTGCAAAGTGATTGTTGCATTGAAGCATGTAACTATTATTGTCATAAAAATAATTGAAAGAATAACATTTTGTTTTAGCCCCATACTTAGTGTACCTATTATATAAGAGAGAGAAGATGCTCTAAAAATAGTGTTTTCTCTTTGACTTTTCAGCTACCTAACAAGAACTAAAACAATTGGCATGCAAAAACATTTCAACTTATTATATCCAATTGTCATAGGGAGATATACAAAGTACTCAATTCCTTTAATTTAAGTGTACATTTTGTGTACAATTAATTGGACACAAGTGATTAATATGGTGAAGTTAAGGTTGAATCGTTTCCGTATTATTTGAGTTTGATCTTTGGTAGAAAATATTATTGGTCATACTTTATGTACCTTCTGGTTGAACTTCAGATTAATCAAAGTCTCTTTCCCCTAATTAACCAGAGGGTTAATACCAAAAAATGTGTACATTTTGTGAGATCTTGCACAATTAAGAGACAAAAACATATCAAAGCATTGTAAAGTGCAACTAATTAAAACATTAAATATTAAGTGGCAAAATTTGTGTCATTCTCACCCTTTTGTCAGTTATAATCATTAATTGGGTAGATGAGATCGAACTCAATTTATACAAAATAATTTGTTATATATTAAGCAATAGACATTTATTATAATTTAAGGAAAAATGAAATTAAGATATTAAAGTGTAATATTTTTTATAATTTCTATGAAAAAATATTTTAAAAAAGAAAGCATAAAGATTAGCCAAAGAATTTCATAAGTCAAAACATAATCTTATCTCTAAATTGTTACAATATTAAATATGATATACCATGTATAAAATACTAACATATATTTATATATTTACAATGATTATATGTTTGAAAATATGATATATAATAAATAATTATCATGTATGACCCAAATGATTTAGGATTTTAAAAAGATAGGATATTTAATAAATTATTGTCATATATGAATCAAATAACTATTCATTTGTTTTGAAAGCTCTTATGAACGATTGGTGCAACATTACTTACATGGTATTAGGAATAAAGCTTCAATTCTTAATTTGTGTATTTTTTTTTTAAATCATATGTATTTTTTTATTATAGACAATTATGCTCAATTCGGGTAGGATTGTTGTGGATGATAGATCTTTGGCTTTAAATATTTAACATAACTTTATACTTAGAAATTGAATTTGAGACCACTAGCTACAATAAAATAATTTGTCACCTAAATCAACATGTTCAATTGTTATCCCATGTAATTTGCTAATTATTTACATATATGTGTGAAACATGATAAGGACTAAATAAATTAGGTAACACAATAGTTGATCATCAGTGAGTGTTCTTTAGAGATATAATATATAATGGAGAAATAGTTTGGGTAACCAATAGAAATTATAAAATTTTTCTTTTTAACTTTTTATTATACAATGAGTGTTAAAAATCACTAATGGTATTGTGTTTTAGTTGACAACAATATTTTAGATAACCGACGTCATCCATATCTATTTAATTATGTTTTTTATACATACATACATACATACATACATACATATATGTGTGTGTGTGTGTGTGACTTATATGTTTATTGCAAAATAAAATAAAATATTTGAATTAAAATATATTAATAGTGTAAATATTTTTATATTGTCATTTAATCACAATTGTTATATATAAGTTTGATGGCATTTATAATAATTACTTCAGAAGTCACATAATATAATTTATAGGTTGTAAAGTTATACTCAAAGTAAAATTATAGATAATACATGAAAATTATGACTAATTATATAGTTTTTATTATTTTGTGAAAAATATAAAATCATATTTGACATATGCGATCTTATCTTTTAATATTAAAATATCAATAAAACATATATGAGAGTAATTGTTTATTGAAAAATAAAAAATTTCATTTGAAAAATAAAATTTTATTATTTAATATAAAATATTAATAAGTTTATATGTCAAATAGAACTTATATATGTATTTATCGTATTATTAAATTACAACTTGATTTTATTTGGTAAAAATCTAAAACTTACATAATTTTCATAAAATTTAATTTACTTTCACAAATTGAAAAGTAGAAATAAATTCACTTATACGTCTGCACATATGAAGCCCTCCAATTGATTTGCATTTGTTTTAAAAATACTATCTTGTATAGGCGAAGGGAAGTGCGACTTCTAGGGGACATGGTACCACATGCATTTTTAATCATATTTAAATTATTATGAATATATTTTTGGCTCTTTAAGATTTGTTAAAAATATTGGAAAATGATATTTGAAAATTATATAGTTCTTGTCTTCTGTTTGTCTCTTTTTGTCTCCTCTCTCCTTTCTCTCTCTTACTTGTTCGCTCCCTCTTTGTCTCCTCTCTCCTCTCTCTCTCTTGCTTGCTCGCTCTCTCTTTGTCTAGGTTAGCTCTCTGTCATCCTTGACCATTTTCTAGTTTTTTGGCCACAATCTTGATATAAGCAAACTATAGACACTCTAAGGACTTAAGAGCTTATTTTCAGAATTCAAGGCTTTCGTTTAGTTCATAATAGAGTGTTACTCTCTTCGATTTGAGTTTCAATTAGAGTAGGAAATCTTAAATTTGACACCAAAGTTGTAGAATTTTGGTGTTAATCTTATGGAAATTTTGTGTTATTCGAATTTTATTTTGATTTAGTTTGTGGTAAGATTGTTGTCATGAACAAAATTCTCTCTGGGTGCACAGTGCTACTAGGGTTGATTTCTTATGCCACCCAAATAGATGTTGTGGGATCGAAAGGGAGTCTTCAAGGATACGAAGAAGAAGAGGTATGGATCTCTTGTGAGACAACAACACTCATCATCTCATTGTCGTTTTCTCGAGTTAAAGAATCAGGAATCTATTCAATTTCAATGTGTTGGTGAGTTTTCTTTAACATTTTGGTCTGATTCATACACAGTTTATAACTTATGATTCTTGATGCATTATGACAAGATGCACACAAACATATAGGTGTATTTTGTTGTTTTGGTCTTAGAGTTGTGATTTATAATTTATGCACCTTGATATATCACCAATTAAGCTTTTGAGTCTAAAGGGAAATTGAATTATATAGCCTTACAAGAGGAAATAGAAAGGGGATAACAGAATATGAGAAAAGATGAAAATGTATTGCAAGGAATTAAATTGGTACACTCATAAGTTAGAGTTTATTATTTATAAAACAACTAAAAAAATAATTGATACAATATTTTCTATCTCAATCTCTTTTCATCACACATCGTACTTCTATCTCTTTCTCTCTTCTTTTTTCATTTGTTTTCTCTTTAATTGTAAAATCTTTGTACAACATGTCTTACAAATAACATTTCACTGCAATTTATGCCTTATAATTTTATCAACTGAGTACTTTTGAGAAAACAATTTTTCGTTCAATTTTTATTAATTAAATTATTCATCATCATCAACAACACCTTTAACCCAAGTTAATTGGAGCCAGTGGTAGATGAACCCAATGATAGATCGGAAAAAAGATAAAGATATAGAAAGGAGGAGGGGAAGAAAAAGGGGACATAAGACAAATGAAAGGGAAAATAAACTGAAAGAAAAACAGGGTGAAAAGAGGAGAGGGAAATGAAGAGGAAAAGAACTAAAAAAAATGAACGACTGGAACATAGAGATACTAATGGGTTTAACCCTCCACCAAGCATATAGTTTTTATCCACTCCGCCCTAAGACACATCGTCTGCCAATGTATATTTGAAAACATCTTTCTTGAGTACCTCTTGACCAAGTATATGCAATGTATCTTGATCACCATCTCTTACCCACGAAAACTCACACTTCATATACTCCATCTTGCTTTGGCTTATCGTGAATCCTTTAGACTCCAAAGTGTTTCTCCACAATTTCAGTTTCCTATTAAAACCATCTTTGGTCTCATCAATAAGTACGATATCATATACAAAAAGCATACACCATGACACTTCCTCTTGAATATTTTTCGTTAGTTTATCCATCACTAAGACAAAGTGATAAGGACTAAGAGCCGAACCTTGGTGAACACCTATCATGGAAAATACCTTGATGTTCCATTACAAGATTTCACACGTCTAGTAGGCTCATCATGCATATCCTTGATTGCATTAACAAACTTTAAAGATACTTTTTTCTTCTCAAGGGTCCACCATAGGACTTTTCTTGGGACCCTATCGTATGCTTTCTCAAGATCTATGAACACCATATGTAAGTCTTTCTTCTTTTCCCAATACCTTTCCATTAATTGTCGCATCAAGAAAATAGTTTCCATGGTATAAATCTAAACCGATTTACCGAAACCTTGGTCTCCCTCCTTAGGTGATGATCAATAACTCTCTCCCACAACTTCATAGTATGGCTCATGGGCTTGATGCCTCTATAGTTGGAATAATTATGGATATCTCCCTTGTTTTTGTAAATAGGCACAAGCATATTTTTCCTCCAAGCATGAGACATCTTATTTGTTTGAAGAATCTTATTGAAAATATCGGTCAATCATTTTATTGCCACATCTCTTAGGCCTTTCCACACTTCAATAGGGACGTCATTGGGTTCCAAAGCTTTATTATTCATCATCCTCTTTAAAGTCTCCTTAACTTCATGTGTATTAATTCTGAGCACAAATCGTCTATTCAACTCATCAAAGCGTCTTCCAAATCCACCTCACTTTTATCGCCATCCCCATTAAAAAGTTTGTTAAAGTAGTTTAGCCATCTTTCACTTACATATTCATCTCTTGCCAAAAGTTTTTAATAATTTATTAAGAAATTAAAATTTTGAAAAATTTAGAATTTAATTGGCTATACTTATCATTCAATTTTATATATGGGTACAGGATGAATTATAGCTCAATATGCATCCAGGGATGTATTTACCTTCAAAATTTAAAGGAGAACGACGTGGTTGTGGATAGTGTAATACCCACTTTGTCCTATAACTACACATATATTCTATATGATTATGTTTGGATGATTTAATAATAATAATAATAATAATAATAATAATAATAATAATAATGCTAAATGATTATGTTATTATGTTGAATGGTTATGTTTGGATGATTTAAGAATAATTATTTTAATTCAACTATTGTAATTTTTCAGTTTGTATTTTGTTATTGATTTGTTGGTTTTATTCTTAATTAAAGTGAGGATAACATGTGCAGATAAGGGTTTATAGTTGCCTAGCGACTATGGGAATATGGGTAGTTGTTATCTACTCTTGTATATGGGAAAACATTACTATTTATTTTTTCAAATATGGAAATAGACACAATGCTTTTTTTTTTTTCCGCTATTTTTACTGATATAGAGACAATGCCATAACACCCTACCTAACACCTCCCCATTATGCTTCCTAGTAAAACATGTATTTAATTGAGAAAATATTAATATTAATATTTTTTTTATGGGTGTCATTGATTTTCATTTGCTTTCAAAGGATTAACAAAATTTAGACATACCAAGTCAACTTGAAAAACTTATTCAACTCTCTAATTGAAAATCTTATTACAAATAAGTGAATTTTAACGTATGGTAACACATATTTGTTTTCTCCTTGTTTGTGCACGAGACTATATACTTAGCTTCTATGGATTTTTTTTCCTTCTTCTTTTTACCAATTTTGGCTTAAATATTAATTTTTTTTTTCTGTACAGGTCCCAAAACACCGGGTGGTGGTTGTTGTGGTAGTGGTGAAGGTTCTAGGCATTGGTTTCCAAAGGAACCTAGCGAATTAAGGCTCTTCCTCTGGCTATGGCATAACCTTTCGATCCCCAAGAGACCCCAGAAGCAAATTATGGGAAATTGATAACAATGCCTCTCTGTGTTTGTCCTCAAAGAGGTCCCTTGATAATGTGCAAAGTACTCCCTCACATGCACGTTCTGTGAACAACGGGGATAAGCCTTACTCCAGAGAACAATGCCATGATAATAATAATAAGAAGAAGAACTATGAGAGGGAGAGTTCTTCCTTGAAGAGGCGCATTGATAAAGTGCTAAGTACTCCCTCTCATGGATGTTCTATGAACACTAGGGAGAAGCTTGACTATAGAGAACAATGCCATGATAAAAATAAGAAGAAGAACTATGAGAGGGAGGGTTCTTTGGGTTGGAAACCACTTAATAAAGGGAACAATACTTTTGAAAGGTTCTATTCTCGAAGCACGGGAAAGAGTCGGGACAACAACGTGAATATAGTGGAAACCGGTGCCAACAATGTGACTGAAGAGACAAGGAAGAGGCCAAGGCTGAATTGGGGTGAAGGACTTGCCAAGTTTGAGAAAAAGAAAACTGAGGGTGATGGTGTAAGTGCTGCTACTGCTGCTACTCCAGCTTTTGGTGCATGCAATTCCTTGTCAGCTATATTGTTAGATTCTATCAACTACTCTTTATTGTGGCTGGTTTTATAAACTTCTCAATAAACATGTATAGGAATTGTTGGAAAGATGTCTTAATTATGGTCACTCCTAACCCACCTTAGTTGTGGCGGGTAACCTTGGGCAAAGAGGGGTGTGTTGAAGTCCCCCATCGACTAAAATGAACTAAGTCATGTTTGTATATACCTCGGTGTAACTAATTATAAGAGAAGGAAATAAGAAGAAAAGATGTACTAAGCTTCTTTCATAAGCTTAAATGAACTTATGTACTTTTGCATTCGGTGAAGTTAAATGATAGACCTTCCTATCTAAGTTAGGCCGGGGTGCCAATGTTGTTGGGATGCTTGTCTTGACTGTGATGTCTTTGCATGCCTATTTTGCTTAAAAAAGAGATATATTTTATAAAACTTAAGTACATATGTTGATTTTACGTTACAAGAGAAGTTCTATTTATTTGCCTAATAGTAATTTTCTTCTTTTACGAATACTCATAGAGAAGTTTATTCAGATAGGACCTTAAGCTTCTCTTATAAGTTAAAAATTGACTTATGCATGAGCAAATTTATAGAATATATCATTTAAGTTTTCAAAAAAGTGGACTTTAACTTATAGGCTGACTAATTTGACATATGAGAGAAGCTTTGGCTTCTTATTTTTTCTTCTCTTATAAAGGAGTTTATTTAACCAGGCCCTTTAGTCCTTTTTAGCTAGCAATCCAAGGGAATTGGTTACAAAACACGGCAACTTAGCTTGTTTGAATGCTTATTACTACTAATATAGTGTAGTGGCATATCATTGTCAGGGTATTGTTGATTTTAGATCATATAGAATTATAATGAACATGATCCTGTGTATTATGTATGCACATGCTCATTATTTGTCATTATGTTTGTGTTACTTGTTTGCCATAATTAACCTAATTAGTTTAGCTTTGTAGCAGGTGTGGGAGATACGTTGCGCGTAAAAGCTGAAACTGTGGAAAATGATGTTTGTGATTTGGGAGGTTCACCTGGTCCTGTGTCTCCAAAAAATCATCAGCTGAAAACCCTTTGAGTTCACATAGGATAGATGCACACTCTTTGAACAGGTTGAGTTCTTCAATTGCTGAGTTGGTACATTCCGACAAGCCTAGCTCTGTAGATTCTAGTGCAGAGGGATTTACTGCAATGACTAAGTTGCAGATATGGAAAAATGTCATTTCACAAGTACTGGAGCAGACAGAAACTGAAATTTGTTCACTTGAGAATGAACTGAAGCCACTACAATCTGAATCTGGGGATGGAATGCCATGTCACAATGCAAAATCTTGTGATCAAGAAATTGGAGTCTATGATAAGGTTACTCGTCATCCAGAACCATCACAAATTGCCCATTCCGATGACGACAACAACGTAGAGAAGATGATGCCCCTTTCTACTAACTTGTATGGTATGCATGATACTACCAAGGAAAATGATATCAACAGTCCTGGAACAGCAACATCAAAATTTCTAGAAGCACAACCTTTGATAAAAATGGTATCTTCTCTTGGTGGTGGTAGTTCATTTTCATCATTAATGGAAATTGAAGATGGGATGAAAGCTCACACTAGCGCAGACTTTTATTCCGGTATTGACGATGATACTTTACCTAACACCATTATTTCTTCCAATAGAGAAACTGCACAAAGTGCATGTGCAGTATTTGAGAAGTTCTTGCCTAATGAAACTGGCAAGATTATCGGTAATGTTGGAGTTAACAGTAGCTCACTCTCTCATGCTGATACATTCATTAAGGACAAGTTTGCAGAGAAAAAGAGGTTTACAGGATTTAAGGAGAAAGCTTTAACAATTACGTAAAAAGCCTTTGATCACCTGTGGAAGAAAGATGTGTGCTTAAGATATCTGAGGAAATGCACCCGAACCTCTCCCAACAATCTCAAATTGCATCTCAAAGCTGTCACTAATTGTTGTCAGAAGAACCTATCCTCTATTCATTATCGTTGTTTTCTTTTTCACCCTGGTATGGATATGATTCTTTCTAACTTTTTTTTTTTTGTTAAAAATATGGCATTAATTTTTCTGTTTGTTTCCTTACATAAATAAGTTTCTTCAATGTACAAAATCACTAAGTGTTGTTTGCTAAATTCTTTTCATAATTAGTTCAGCTGTTGTGACTTCATATGGCCCTATATAGATACTTTTTACATAGAAAAAGGAGGGAAGTAACCAAGAGTTGATTGTTTTTCTATTGTTGGTTAAATTGGGAATCATGGTTGGATTCCCTTCACTAATTGCCAATAGTATCACGGCATTATTGTGCCAATATGGTGGGATTCCCTTCACTAATTACCTATAGCTGTTGGCAAAAAACCCTCCACGCCATTCCGCCACGACTGCTATTTAACAACACTTTGTTTGCTTAGTACACTTATTAACCACTAAGTGGGATGGCTACCATTTCGAAGATTACAGTATCAAGAGTTTTACAACATTGCTCAACCAACTGAGCTAGACATCTTTGATAAATAACTTGTAATTTATACTATACGCATAGGAGTTTTAAAAAGTAGAAAGTTATCCAAAATAAAAGATGTGTTCAGTTATTCATAAATACTAATCAATAGTATAGCTAACACACATTTTCCATAACAAGTTAGTTTTGTAATTGGCCTTATAAATACTAGACCAGAATCCCATGCTTTCAATGTACGACCCAAGTCTCATACCTAGCAATATATTGGATCCTACCAGAGTTGCTTAAGTATTTTCATTATAGCCACTATTGTCATTGTAGAATCACTTTGTCACCTGTCATGCCATTACAGTGTTTCTAAAGGTGGCCATATAATGCTGCATTATGCTATTGATACTTGTTTTTATTATATTGACTCGTGATGTTTACATTTAAATGGATGTTCTATTCTTAATTTAGCTTTATTGTTATGATAATAACTATACTTCCTTTGTTTGTGTCTTTATTTCCTTCTATTTTTGCAGCCAAAAATCAGATAAGCTTAGTTCCAACATCTGAGATGATAAATTATACAAGCCAACTGCTTTCAAATCCCCAAGATGAAGTTAACAGAAAAATCTTGAAGATGCCAGCGTTATTTTTGGATCAAAAGGATAAAATGTTTTCAATGTTCAATTCTAGTAATGGGCTGGTTGAATATCCATTGGCTGTTGAGAGAGAAAGAACTATGATCAACCCTTGGACATCAGAGGAGAGAAAGATTTTCTCAGAGAAATTTGCAGCCTTTGGAAAAGATTTTCGAAAAATTGCTTCTTTCCTTGACCACAAGACAACTGCTGACTGTGTTGAATTCTACTACAAAGATCATAAGCCCAATTGTTTAGAGAAAGATAAGAAGAAGAAGAAAAAGGGTTTTAAGAGTCAGAAGTCGAAAACAACCAAAATTGTTGTGAAGGGATTGGGTAAAATAGGGAATTGTAAAGCAAATGTTGATTCACATAAGAAATTGAGTGAAGCTCCAGAGATGGCCTGCAGCGCTGCAGTAAATCGAAGAACGCGGTCAGGAAGACTCCTCCTTTGGAGGAAATTCGATGAAAGCGAGAGGGTTGCAGCTAATGCATTGATAGATATGTGTGATTCTCTTTCACCTGAGGCTACAAGGCCGCCATGCCAACAACCTTTGACACTTGATGTTACTTGTCGGGATATTGATGATGGAACTGGTGAGTGGACAGATGAGGAGAAGGCAGCCTTTCTTCAGGCTGTATCATTTTTCGGAGAGGATTTTAGGATGATTGCACGATGTGTAGGAACAAAGTCCAAAGATCAGTGCAAGAGATTTTTCATCAAGGGTCAGAAATCCCATTGGTTGGATCTCATGCGCCACAGACTTGAAAATATTGGATCTCTACTGAATGAAATAAATCTTGGCAGGAGTACTGAAACTAACGATGCACGCGTTGTGGAGGCAGATTCAGTCATTGGTAATGATAAGTCAGGCACAAAAACAAATTATGACCAGCCTTCATCTGCCATGAACCCAAGCCACGATAAATCCAAACCTGTAGCAACCAGGAATCTTTCAGCTGACTTTAATGAATCAGTCATTGGCAATGATAAGTCAGACACCAAAACAAACGATGAGCAGCCTTCATCTGCCACAAACTCAAGCCATGATAAATCCAAACCTGTGGAAGCCAAGAATCGGTCGGCTGACTTAAATGAATCCAAGGAAATTAATAGAGAATTTGATCATCAAGATAAAAACATCGTTTCTAACACATATAACGGTGAGTCTAAACTGGTGGACACTGATAGTTGTGCGGTTGTCTTGTACAATTCTGATAACTCAAGTTCAGTTAAGGACAAGAGAGCTACAACTTTGCCGGATATCATGGAAGTCGGAAAAGATAAAGTGGGAGATGCAGTTACAGAATTTGTGCCTTCTGATTCCGAGATAACTGAACCATGTCTCTCATTCTGTTGCTGAGGATAGACTGGTTTCTGTGATGTTGACATCATTTCCTACACTGCTCAATGATATAGATGGTAAACATGTTGATGATATGGATGTTGAATTGAAAAACCAAAGCCATGATTCAAACACCAACGCAAATACTTGCCTATCATCTGCGGTAGTTTCTTGCTCAACATTGACTTTTGGTGCTGAAAATCAGCCCAAACTGTTCCTGAAAAGGTCCAATTATTCAGGACATTCCATGGAGGATCCTGTCCTAACTGCAAATTCAATGTTGCAAAATACTTCTGGTGCTGCACATGCTGTTCAACAAGAGACATCAGCTACCCGAAATGGACGGTCTTTGAAGGAGCCGGTAAAAAAACAAGTGAATGCGGATATGAGCTGCATCAGTACAGTAACTAAACCGAATGTTTTGTCTCAAAAGATTCAACAAACTGATGACCATCACAAAACACAGTTGCCGTGTTCGTCAGGTTCAGAAAAAACACCTGCAAATCGTATTGTTCTGAAACTGTTTGGGAAGACAATAACCATTCCTTTGTCCACTCAAAGGCCTGATTCAAGTGAAGATGCAAAGCATTTTATTGGGGAAAAAGAGAAAAAGAAAGAAGAGGAGTAGATGCAAAGCACCCCCAAAGAAGAGTATTTACCCTCTGTTTACCATCGTGGAGAACATTACTTTTGCCGCACCCTGTTGTTGTATGGCTTTTATTATTTAAAAGCTTATTTGAAACCATCTAATTATGAGTGAAACTCATTAAATAAGAAGAGACTTATAAAGTGTTATAATTTCTAGTGAATTTCAATCAATAATAAAGACTATGTTGCTATTATTTCTGTTTCTGTATATAATATAATAATGATGGACAATTTGATGGGTTTTTAAAGCCTGCTAAAGCAGCAACTTTCTATTTGTTTTATTGGATAGTTATACAGAAATAATCATCCGATTTCTCTATTTTCTCAGTTTATCATTCAATTTCTCTATCTCCCTCTTTGAACTCTTCTGCTATGTCTTAGTTATAACTAGATTTAATCAATCTGTCTGCATTGAAGAAAAGTAATATCAGACTTTGGTCTTTGTTCTTACATTTAGCTTCCAAATTTAGTTGCTTATCTTTTTGTTTTTGCTTCTTTTTCTCGTTTGAGCTAAAATTACTATTTGATCGTACTTTGTTTTGTAGGGTATGTACTTGATTTATGCACATTTTTAATCAATACTATTTGATTATTAATTTTGTAGTTTATATTTTTTAGATCCCTTTGCACAAGCTTCACCAATGTTGATAACTAGACAAACTTCAATTGGTTCTTGTTTGTGACAACTTTGTTTTCATCCAAATGATTTTTTGCATGAGAAGGTTTTAAATAGGAAAAATTAATTTTCATAAGACATAACTTTTGGAAAAATATATGATGCACAGCTAATGTGTTGGAACTATTAGTTAATTTAGAATTGCAATATATCCAATTGCACAAGGGTCAGAATCTGAGTAGTCAAGAGGAATAATATAATCTACTACAAATGTACAAAAACAATTTAAACAGAACCTGTATGATAAGTATGAATCAGAAACAGATGCAAAGAGATGAAAGGATCCGAGCCCAACAATGTAGTCTCCTTAAGACAATTTGTTCCCTCCAATTGATGCCAAAGGTTGATGAACAATTGTCTCCCAGGATAGAACGGATCAACGTCTGAAGATTGATGGCACTTCAAATCAACAGCCCAAACGAACAAAAACAATGCTTGAGGAACCACATAGTTATGTGATATGGAAATGCACTAGTTTCTAAGCGAGACTATCAGAAAAGATTAACTATCAAAACTCTATCAGTTTTCTACTTTCTATTTTCTGAGTGTCTCTGTGTCTATTTATAGACAACAAACAACCCTGTTGAAGAGTTGTCGGTAAACCATCGCGACTCTTGGCGATGAACCATCGTAACCGTTGGTTATCGGAGCGGTTGGGAATAGTTATTTTTCTAACATTTCCCAAGAGCGGTTATGAGTAGTTATTATTTTGAATTGTTAACCGTCTCTTATTCATAACCCATGGAGTTTAAACAAAAACTCCAACATAATGTGGTATAATATTGTCCAGAAATTTTCCCAAATTATTATAAAGTGATATGATAAGATTTAGAAATTTTCTTGTAAAAATACTGTTGTAGGACGACAAAGGAACAATAATTATGAAAAATAGATTCTTGTAAATTTTTAGGCTTGAGAAAAATATATGACATATATTATTAAAGTTAAGGAAACTCTATTAAATTTTATAAAAATCTGAGGTGTCTAACTATTTTTTTTTTTAATTTTAAGAATAGCCTTTCAGCATAATTTCAGTGTTAAAAATCAAATTGGAAAAAAATGTTTCTATAATGAGTTTTGGGGAACTGAAAATTCTATGATGAAATCTTTCTTTATATATGTAATAGAAAGTAGGTGGGGTAATTTGGGAAAAATAATATTATAATAATTACCTGTAAAAAATGTTGTTGGAATGATGAGCTGAAAAATTTGTTTTAAAATTAATGGTATCATCTGTATTATAACATTAAATATTGAATGAAATAAATGCTTGCTAAATTTTTGAAGCATTTTGTATTAGAATACTCTAAGAGTGTGTTTGGATAGATAATTTTAATCGAGGAAAATAATTTATCAGATAATTTAAAATTCTTTAATCTAAAATTGATTGTTTGGATATTTTTATATAAAGAATTTAAATTTTTGGAATTTCAAAATAGAATTTTAAACAACTAAAAATGTGAAATTTTGATTTCCTTCTAAAAGGTGAAAAATTGAAATTTTCTTCTTCTATAGAAACTCCCACTGCACCACTCTCTGCTCTGTCTCCATCGCAAGCGAGTACTCCAACCTCCGCTACTCCCACAACACCCACCTCACGTGCCTCTCCGTGCAAGAGGTCTTCGCCACCGCCGTCCAGGCCAAGCCCTTCCCCATTGACCATCGCAACGGGATCTACCTTATCCTCACAGCCGAAGACGTCAACATGGAAGACTTCTACCACGTCGTCTTCGACTTCCACTACTTCACCTTCCCGTCGAAGGTGGGCTACACGCTCCCTCACGCGTGGGTGGGGAACTCCTGAAAATAGTGCCTCGAGGTTTGCACTTATCCCTTGGCCGTCCCCGGGTACATGGGCAGCGACGACCACCTCACGCTGCTGAACGACGATGTCGAGGTGGACGACATAGTGAACGTGATCAGGCACCAAGATCAGAGATTTGTGCGAGGACTTGTATCCAAAACACAAGAGACACTAAGAAAAGCTTAAACTAGATAGAATAAGACAATGGAAACCAAGGTTACCTCAAAGAAACCAAGAAAGAAGGATTGGAGGCCCCGTTCTCTACCGAATCTTCGAGTTGATCGAAGATATTGCTTTGATTAAAGGGTTCCTCTCCATGTGGTGGTCCAACGGTAAGCAACGGTGGCTAGTGGTGGTCACCGATGGTCTTGGGTGGTGGAGGATGATGATGGGAGGTTGGGTGGCTGCTTAGAGGAAGAAGGAGGCCAGTTTTCGTGATTTTTCACGCTGTTGCATGTTTTAAAACTGACTTGACTCACCAATCCCAATAATCAAAAGTTACATATATGGGTTAGGAGCCTACCTTTAAAATTGGAAGGCATTCCAATGGTTAAGCAATCTAGAATGGTGATTTTACTAAAAACGATTTTGGGTCAAACTCGAAATCACACAATTACAACGCAGCTCAAACAACTCCACATAACTTGACATCTACACCAAGCAATTATGCATGGATAATTCACATAATATTTCAATTAATCTAAACTAATTAAATAGTCAAATAACACAAGAAATACATCAAACAAGAAGAAAAATAGAAGCCTGATGCAAAAGTCAGATGCAAGGCTACTACCAAAAGGAAGGATGAGGTCGAAGTTGAGAAGACAAGACCCAACAAGGTGGTTTCGAAACCAATTTTTGTTGCTGCTGAAGCACCAAAAGTTTTTGAGTCCACTCCAATCCTTGTTGCTAATAAGCTAGTAGATAAGGATGATGATGCTCCAACTGAACCAACCTTACATGAAGCCACATCTTAGGATACAACTACTATAACTGTCCATACCACTACCTCTTAACCCACTCCAAACAATTTTGATCCTCTAGAAGTTGTTACAAAAGTTGAAGTTAAGGAGATGATTGGACTTGCAACAGACAACTTTGTTGATTAGCAAAGGGCTAAGAATGAAGAATTCAGACGCACCATGCAACAAGCAATGACTACCTAATTCAGTAGTCTTGGTGAATCTCTCATTCTAAACCTCCAACAGGCCGGGATACATCTGTTCAGTGTTGTTGTTGCTACTTTTATGCCACTTCCACCAGTACAACATCAATTAAGAAAATAAATTTTATGAAAGAATTTTTATGTGAACACCAATCAATTAATAAAATAAGGTGTTTTGAAATAATCCAGTATATCTTTATTCATACTTGCATCCACTTATGCATAAGATTATTAGACTTAGGGGGAGCTGAAAGCTACCATACATAGCATTCTGATTTGTTGTCATCATTACTGAAACTACTCTAATAATTTATACATTCTATATTCATTTATTAAAATTTATATAGTTTGTCATCATAAAAAAAAGGGAGATTGTTAGACACTGGACAATCTATAATTCGACGACCTAGACATCTCTTAAGGTTTTGATGATAAAAAAATGTATAAATTTGTGCTAACCAATTTGTTGCATGTAAGTCAACATGTTTGATGACTAGTAGCAACACTAGGTGAGAATTATCCATTAGTGGATACCTTGTCTACTGGAAGCAAGAAATACTAGTCGAATCCATATAAACACCATTTGGAATATGAACACTTATTTGAATTTATCAGTTTATTCCAATATATATGATTTTGTTGTTTAAAAGGAACATATCTATGAATCTATCTTATGTTTCCTTATATACGTCTAATGACCATATTGAGTTATGAATGGCAAATATGGAAAGTTCTAATCCTATCAGACAAAGATGTGGGAGATTTACTTATTCCAAGAAACAAGATCAAGCTGCATAATCGTAATATTATTCAATCCTGAAGATACTATCTACAATTACGAGTCTCTCTCTATAAATATGACATCAAGATTTGAAGAGCTATACTGAACATGTACAAAACAAAAAGAGTCATGAATCAAGAAGCGAGAGAAAAGAAATTCATTTTTAGAAAAATACACGAAGCTTAATAGAGTCTATTATTTGTAATATACAAAGTATTTGTGAGAGGTTAAGAACTTCATTGTAAATTCGCTCTTTGAGTGTTTTACAAAATCTGATTCTAAACCAAACTTTTGTTTGTGAAAGCCAAGAGTGGTTTAGTGACAAAACAATACTTGGGTGTTCTTAGATTCAAGAGGAATCTAAGGGGTGTGTCAATAGTGGCCTTAAGAATACTTGTAAGCTAAAAGTGGTAGAAAAGAATATTTGTATGCCTTCTCCAAGCTAGTTTGAACCTCTCTTAGTATCATTTGTAACTTGGTACTCCTATTGGATGTTTTTACACTTCCTTTGAAAAACCTTTGAAAATGATACATTGTAAAAGCTACCTTTTTATAATATTGATGTCATTTTCGTGACTTTCGTTGAGCCCCGGTCACATTGGTGTGATTCGAATTTCAGAATGATGTCCTTTTGATGTGGACTTCCAAAACACCATTTTATCCCTTTTTAAATTTGAGTGGGTATTTGACCCCGAATGTTAATATTAACCTTGTCTTTGAAATTATACTAAATTATCTTCGATTTGGTATATAGAGCTCTGTGTTTGGGCCAAAGCACGTGAACTTGAGAGATCTCAAAACAACGCTACAAGGAGCTGACAGAGGGATATAGATAGCTAAGGGGAGTTTATTATTTGTTTACAGCTTTTGATACCATAGTTGGGGTTAGGGAATCCAATTATAGTGATGTATGTTTGTCCTTGTTGTGTTCAAGAAAAACTGTGTTTTAAACTAATGGGATGTGATATATTTGTTATTGATGAATGATATTGTTGTTGTAATTATTATATTTTTTGGGAAAAATCTTAATTATAGAGGAAACTTTGCCCAAAATTTTATAATCTATTCTCCTATTTACTTCTTTATTAAATTTTAAATGGGCACGAGTTTGTTTTGTATATTATAGTTCTCCTCTTTAATTTAGAATTTTCCTAAAACATCATTCTCGTGGTATTATGGATTGTGAATGTATGAGAATTGTGTTGTCTGAAGACCTGGGGAATGTTAATCTCAAGCATGTATTATATGTATATATGCTGAATGTGATTGCTTGTGATGTTAATGATATTGAAATGAGATTATGTTGATGATTATATTAATAAGAGATGATGTTAATGATTATATTCATATGAGATGATATTGATGTTGATGTTGACATTGAGATGAAATGATGTTGATGTTAATGATGTCATCGTGATGGATGTATGTTGTGTATGTACATGTGGGGGGTGCGATAACTTGTTGAATATCCCTGGGAGGGAAGATGATGAGTTTAAGAATTTTAAGCATCCCTGAGAGGGAAAGAGAATGCTTAGAAATTTTAACTATCCACGGTCAATGGATTGATGAGCCTATGTTTCATACTGCATAATTGCATGGAAATACAATGGTGGCAGTAAGTACCACAGGTACTTGGGGCATATCATTCTGTTTGGAAGTCCCTTGTGACTCTGGCTGATCACCATCGAAGGGAAGTGACCTGTGCATGACAGGGTGACCTCGACGAGCTACTGCGTCATTTACCCAAGTAAGAGTGTCATGCGAGCACGCTTAGGCTATTTCCTGATGAATGATATCACATTGCATTTGAGAGTTGAGTCAGGTGCATGCATCATTTTGAGCATAATTAATTTGAATTGTGAAAAAAGTTGATGACTAGTTTGTTGAGTGTATGTTGAACTGATAGATTCTTGAGAATGATTGTGGTTGTTGTTATTGTTTTCTTGCTAATCATTGTCATCTGGTGTTTTTGATCTTGTATAATAAACTCATCCTTGCAATTTTGTACCGTGTGGTTGGTACCTGTGACGATCGTGAACGTTCGTTCGTGGGAGTATATGAGCAGCAGTAGGTGATGTTGGAGACAGATCCTTTTGTTAGAGCCGCCAAGCCGACGTGATAACATTGGAATTTATTTTTGGGGAGAGTTGTGTTTTGTTATCAACTCTTTCTTAGTTGGTTCCTTCTTTTTCTTTGGCAAGACATGTAATCTCAATATTATATATATATATATATGTAAAAACTGAATTATGTTCTGACATATGAATGATATGTATTTGTTTAATATATATATATATATATATATATGTGTGTGTGTGTGTGTGTGTGTATTTATTTACGTATGTCTGCGTTTTTTATGAATGTATTATTGCGATAAATTTACCCTCATTTTCACAATCAAATTAATAGAGTTTTAATTTAATATTTGAAAATAATAAGTTTAGAGTAGTGATATCGTAGCAACGAGGCAAGTTGTTACATTAGTGGTACCAGAGCAGGTTGAACCTTTTCGTCCAGTGAGTTGTGAGTCTGTTGTATTTTTCTGTGCATTTTGTGTTTGCTTGATGAATGTTTGATTTTTGAGTATTTGACTGTTCTGTAGTTTCTTGGGTTGTTTGTGTTTGAGACTTGAGCACATTGTTGTTTTACATGAATTATGGAGAGTTGTTAGTGCTGTCATAATACGTTTGTATTCCTGACGTCTGTTATACCATGAGTTCCAATGCCTTGTCATGAGCTATCAGACTGACCATCTAGATAATTCATGAAGTGCAATGGGACACTACGGCAAGCAGTCAGTGTTGATTGAAGGGGGAGCTTTATGAAGATTGGAAGTCTTTGATACAAGATTAGTTTTGAGCTTTCAACATGCTTGAAGACTTGAAATTCTACGTAAAAGGAAAGCTATCTGATTGATCCATGCATTCATTCACTCATTCATTGATTTAACTAAGTGTTTTTCATGGAAATCAAACAAAGCTTTTTACATTTAATTAAGGTTTTAATTTGAATCAAAGGTTTTTGGAAAAATGGTTTTTGTACTGACTTAATTGATTACATTAAGGATATAATCGATTATTTTATTCTTAGTTCATTCTGGAAAACCTTTCAAGAACAATGTAATCGATTACCTATCGGAATAATTGATTATTTGACTTTTGTTTTCATATACACTGTCTTGATGAACACTTTAATCGATTACCAATGGGTAGTAATTGATTACATTGCTATACATGATTTCAAGCAGTGCTGGAAGAATCGATTATCAAGGAATAGTAATCGATTACACAGGCTTAAGTTGAAAAAGTCATCTTCCTGTCTTAATCGATTACCAAATTCAGTAATCAATTACACTATATGTAAATGCACATAAGATTTGCCACATTAATCGATTACCACATGTCGTAATCGATTACATAGTTCATTATGTTTTATAAAGCTTCATGGTTTGATTGATTACCAAAGATCGTAATCGATTACATAGTGTATTTTGATATTTTGAAGTTTCCTGTCTTAATTGATTACAAGACGGAATAATCGATTATTTTGTTCGTTGCTCATGTTCAGAAATTGTGTTGAACACTTTAATCGATTACCAAATTGATTTAATCGATTACATGAGTTAAATAATCGATTATATGTCACGTTTAATCGATTACTGACAATTACAAAAGTTTGTAATAAATAGAATCTTGGCTTAGCTTGTTTTGTAACTTGATCAATTCGTATTCTGAGCACACACAAGCTTTCTAAACAAGTTCTAAGTTATTTTTTTGGGTTCTATGAGTTCTTGCTTGTACTAAAACATTCATGGGTTATTGAGTGATTCTTTAAAACAAGAAGTTTCTTTCAAAGGTTAAGGAAGAAGATGTTCTGAGATTACTTTTGTCTTTCAACCTGAATTGTTCATTCATGTGCATGTCATTCACTGGATCATCAGGTTGTTTCTTTCCTTGACTCATTGATTGTAATTTTGTTTACAAATTTTGTTGTAATTGACTATTGTAATTAGATTCTTAAAGCTTAGGACTAGAGAAGGGTTCTCTAGCTTAAAGATTAGAGTAGTGTTCTCTGGATCTTTCTCCTTAGAAGTCTAATAGGGTTTTGGATTTTTGTTCTTTGTCTAGGGTTGATAAAGGGGAGGTTCTTGTAAAAGCTTGTAAGAATATTTTATAATAGTGGAACTCTAATTCAGTGTGAATTAGAAGAAACTGGATGTAGCTTCATGATTTGAAGTGAACCAGTATAAATTGCTTGTGTTCTTATTTCTATATTTTTGTTCTCATCTTATTCATTGTTTTTAATTCTTTGAATCATATTCATTGTTCAACAAGTTCTGTTTTGATCTTTTGAATTCTTGGACTGGGCTATTTGATTGAGTAAAAGGTTTCTTGGTTTTAAAAGTAATAAAGATCATGAAACTCTGATTTGAATTTGATTTTAAAATACCAAGGTTCAACCAATTCACCCTCCCTATTGGTTGTTGTGAAGTATTCCTATTATTTTCAGTCAGGAATATAAAGAGTAAAGAATGAGCAATCATGTCTCAAGAGACAACTGTTGTAGAAGAGTGATTTCTCGAGGCATTAACTCTCAAGAGTAATTGGGTAGGGACTTGAGATAGGTATAAAATTGTTTTATTCCTTTTTCTGGTGTGTATTCCTTCCATATTCTCATTTCCTCAGATGTGTAGGGAGTGATGGCTGGACAGAATGATCGTGTAATAGCTGATGCTCTCCAAGCTTTAGCCCAGGCTTTGGGAATCATAATAGAGGAGAAACTATTGGAGTTGCTGAGTATCAAGGGTTGGATTGCTTCCAATGAAACAATCCCAATGCTTTCAATGGAGGATACAACCCTGATGGTGCTCAAAACTAGATACGGAGATTGAGAAAATCTTCTGAGTGATGGAATATCCAGAGGAGCAGAAGGTTGCTTTTGGCACCTACTCTCTGGTAGAAGATGCTGAATATTGGTAGGAGAACACTCGCCAATGTTTGGAGGCTGAAGGTCAAGCTGTGACCTGGGAAACATTCAAGAGGGTTTTTCATGAGAAATAATTTCCTGAAGGTGTTAGAAACAAGAAGGAGATGGTATTCCTAGAGCTTAAGAAAGGGAGCATGACTGTGGCTAAATATGCAACTAAGTTCGAAGAGCTGGTAAGGTACTTTCATCATTACAAAGGACGAGATTGGAAAGCTCAAAGTGTGTGAAGTTTCTGAATGGCTTACGACCTGAGGTGAAACAAGTTGTGAATTATCAAGGTGATCGTTAGTTCCCACTGCTGGTGAACATGTGTAGGATATACGATGAAGACTCTCGAGACAGGGTGGTGTATTATTACACCCAACGAAGAACAAGAAGAATGGATCCCAAAATCGGGGAAAACCATACCCGAACCCTCCCAAGCAATATGGTAATCGTCCCAACAATCAGAGGACTGCTGCTACGGGGTTTTCTGATGGTAGTGGTAGCAAACCCACTACTTTCTCAACTTAGATAATTTGTTTCAAGTGTGGTAAGCCAGGCCAAATCTCTTCAAATTGTGCAGACAAAGACATGACTTGTTTCAACTATAGACAGAAGGGTCATATTCAGAGAGACTGCGCATGTCCCAATAAGAAGCAGAAAGGTAGAGGTATGAATGACCAAACTGGACATCCGATGGCCATGGGAAGAGTCTTTACTCTCAATAGCACTAAAGCTTCAAAATCCAAAGATCTAATCCAAGGTAAATGCTTCATAAGTTGGATTCCCTTGTGCTATTCGATTCCGGTGCAACCTATTTGTTTATATCTTGCTCATGTATGGAGAACCTTAAGCTTTCTGCGTCTTCTTTGAGTGATGATCTTGTGGTAGATACCCCAACTAGTGGTTCTTAACTGATCTGATTTGTTTACCTTTAAATTGTGCGTTTGAATTTTGTTGTAGAGATTTCTTGTAGAAAATTCTTAATTGGTCTGATTTGTTTACCTTTAAGCCAAATTGATGTTATTCTAGGTATGGACAGTTTATCATCCAACTATGTTTTGTTAAACTGTTTTGATAAAACTGTGGTGTTTGATGATTCTGAAGTTAGTAGGATAGGATGTTTATCTCTGCTAACCAAATTGTGACATCTTTTGAAAAAGATGCTCAAGTGTACATGATCTTGTTTAACTTGGAAGTAGAGACTAATGTTTCTATGGGTGACATCCTCATTGTCAAAGAGTTTCTTGAAGCGTTTCCTTGACGATATATCTGATTTACCACCTAAGAGAGAGAGTTTTCTATATATTTGGTACTTGGTGTTGTACCCATATCCATAACCCCTTATAGGATGTCTCCTATAGTGTTAGTCGAGCTTAAGAAGTAGTTAGAAGAGTTGTTGGATAAGTAGCTTGTGAGACCCAGTATGTCTCCATGGGGAGCACCAACGTTGTTAGTGAAGCAGAAAAATGGAACCATGACGTTGTGTATAGACTACCAAAGGTGACGATTAAGAACAAGTACCCTTTGCTTAGAATAGAAGACCTTACGGACCATCTGGTAAGAGCTTGTGTGTTTAGCAAGATAGACCTTAGGTCAGGTTACCATCAGATATTGTGAAGCCTGAGGATATTCTGAAGACTGCCTTTAGGATCTGTTATGGTCACTACAAGTATCTAGCCATGCTCTTTGTGTGACTAATGCCCCTGGTGTGTTTATGGATTACATGAATAGGATCTTTCACCCCTATCTTAATAGTTTTGTGGTAGTATTCATATATGATATTTTGGTATACTCTAAGACTTAGGAGAAGCACTTAAGGATTGTGTTGCAAACCCTTAAGGACCGACAACTTTAGGCTAATTTGTCAAGTGTGAGTTTTGGTTAGAGAAAGTTAGTTTCCTAGGACATATGCCATCCCAAGGTGGTATTACCATAGATCCTTCTAAGAGAGAATTGTTCTTAAGTGGGAGAGTCCTAAGTCGGTGTTTGGGATTAGAAGTTTTCTGGGTTTAGCAGGATATTAGCAGAGATTCATAGAAGGATTCTCCAAGTTAAGCTTTCCTTTGACTAAGCTTACTCGTAAGGATCAAGCTTTTGTGTGGGATGCCCACTGTGAGCATAGTTTCCAAACCCTTAAGGAAAAGTTGACGACCGCGTCTGTGTTAATTTGTTAATATTATAAAGACAAATATCACAATAAGAAGGTTGAACTGTAATTTTATAAATTTCTAACGCCTTTTTTTCTAAAAGAACAAAATTTTCATATGAAGAAAAACTACATAAGATAGATAACAGATTTTCACAAAAAGCAGGATGAAACGATGAAAACAAATTTTGCATATGAAAAGTGATTTAAAAAAAACAAATTTGAACCCCTAGATCAGTTTAAAACATAAGAGAGATAGGAGTATATAAGACACAAAATTATATCAAGTTTCAATAACTTTCTCAAAGTTATAAGTATTTTGTCACGATCACTTCTGACTTTACAAGACAAACTCTACCCCAAGCTTATTAAACCCCGATATTTTTTGTCCTAGCAAGCCATTGTTCGCTCTATATAAATCAAACAATTTTTTTGTTTGAACACAATGACTAGCTCTTAATTGTCTTACTGACGAATATACAATCTTAGCCCTTAGTCATTTCTCTTAAGATAATCACGTTATTGTGAGGAATTATATAGAAATTTATGTAGAGCTTTTCACATAAAGAAAATAAATGTTTGCGCGTAGGTTCATACTCAAAGTATATGTTGTCTCACAACGGGTGAATTTCTTCACTTAAGCTTGCGCATGATTCTTATGGTCGTTGGAGTATTAAATGCACGTTCTTCTTGATGCAACAAAACGACTATGATTGGCTTTCGGGTATATTTCTTCAGCATCAAACCACTTTTCCTTTGTCAAAGAAGGTTTATCATATCAGAGCGCATCTTTTCATGTTGTTTTGGCAATTTCTGAACTTTAGCTTCATTTATTATTCGTAGTATTCGACAGATCATAGAAGAATGTCTTTGCAAATTGAATCTTAGACATAGAGAAATAAATGAAGTTTTAAATGTCATTCTTTAATGTTGTATCAAATCATTACTTGGTCCTGTATTCATCTGATACATTAGATGCATAATGTGTACAACATCATCGAATATTGCATAAACACAACTTTTAACCTTTGTATTTATTTGCATCTAACGATAATAATTTGGAGTCCTGATTTATCTTAAGACATAAATGTCTTTTAACTTAACAAATATAAAATTATTATCTATTTAATTATAAATCATAAATGTAAAATACAAAAATATAAAAATTTAAATATCATGTATATTTATTTAATTTATTATTTATCATTAATAGAAAATAAAATGTGTCCAATTTTTTTCAAAAGTCAACCATTTTTAAATATAAAATAAATTTTGATTGTCGTAAAATTATTTTATATATCACATTTAAATAAAAATATAATGTTTTAAATATAAAATTATAACTTTAATTATAGTAATTATTATAATTATAATATAAATACTTCTACAATTACACTTTTATCCTAAAATAGCGTGGAGGAGTTAAAATTACTATTTTAGTCTAAAAATGACTGGCAAAAAGACATAATTATCCTCACTTCTGCTTTTATATATAAATATATTATTACTAATAATATGATGTTATATTAATTTGTGAAATTATAGTAGTAGTAATTTGTGGTGTTTTTTTAAGACATGGTATGAAATGTTTTTTTTTTTTATATTAAAGACCAGGTTATGTGGTTCAATAAGTGACTCTCTGGTTCAACCATTGACCAAGTGATGCAATACCTTAAATAGGTCAATCAATGCTTTAACACCTGCTTTAGTTTTTAAAAACTATGGGTAGAACTCTATTATTTAAATTTACTTATACCAATTTACATTAAAAGAGCATTTATATTCATTAAAAGCTTAACCTTTCCATACAATAGCATTAAAGTGCAAAATATTCTTAAAATTTCAATTCAACTCCCAATGTCATCAAAATTGACATTGACATTCATGTTTCACAATAGTTATATTCCTACAAAAAAATTCCTCATACCAAAATTCAATCAAAATATATTTTATCTACTATCTGTATAAGAATTGAATAGGCTGACAAAACTACATAAATAACCTATATTAATTTTGTGATGCCGCACGTACTTAGGTTTGTGTTTTTTTTTTCTTCATCTTTTTTATATCATTTTCTTTTATTCTATAAAAGTTACACAAATTTTATTGTGTCTTTTGTTCCACCCCTCTCTTCTCTCTCTCTCTCTCACACACACTTTTTTTTCTCTCTTTTGCCACCCTCTCCCTCTTTTCTCTCTCTCACTTTATTTTTACATTTCTTTTACTTTTATTTTTTAAAAAAAATTCCATATAAAATTTAATTTAAATCTAAGTGGTTAATATATTTATTTCAAAATAATCTTTTGACTCTATTATTAATAACATCATAAATGAAAGAGTTGTTGACTACTAATTATATATGAATGTTAAATATGTTTTACATGAATATATAATAAATTAATTTATTAAATATATTTTAATCAAAAAATAATTTTAATTTACTTTATCTATAATATCATAAATTAAACCCATCAGGGTTGTCCTAGTGGTGGAGGGTTGGGTTAGAATACATGTGGTTACTCTAAAAAAATAATATCATAAATTCAATTACTTCTAATGAATTTTAGTGTAGAGACCACAAAGTATCACTCATCGAAGACAATTATGTTTCATACCTATAATATTCAATGCTTACTTATTACATAATATTTGTAACAAACTACTTGGTTGCTTTATCATTTTGGGCTCCTTTTCTTACAAAACATGAATTCCACTTCAAGGATGACATTATGATGAATAAATTTGGTTCCTTGGAAAAATGGGTGGGTAGGAAAGCTTTTGCATATTCGCCCAATCCTAGCTAGATCAAAATCGATGATTATATATATACAAAAGTTTCCGCAAGAGTGAGGATACATGTATTGCTAAATTAGAATAGTTTGGGACAAATATTTTAAAAAAATTCATTAGTAGATAAATATTTAATTAATTTCATGTAATAAGTAAATAGTTAGTTTTTTTAATGTAGTAAATAGTTACTCCATTCATCCCAAAATAATTGTCATCCTAGTTTATTTTACACAGAACAATAGAAGTAATAAATATTTGTAAAAGAGTAATAATTTTAGATTTTGTAATTCATCATTAATATATAAGGGATATAAGTGGAAAAAAGTAACTAATGTTACATTTAAAAAACCAAAATGATAATTTTTTAGACAATTTTTATTCTTACACGACAATTATAATTGGACGAATGGAGTATTTATTATTACTGAAGATACTCAGTTGTAAATGACTCATATGAAAGTATAAATGTGTTATAATTAAAACTATTAATAATTACTTTAATATCTCAACAATGTAATTAAAAAATTATGTACTTAATAAATCATATTTATTTTTTATATAATGATAACTATGTTTGATATTAAATTTAATTTTATATACAAATGTGCTTCAAACATGCATAAAAACAACTAATCATATATAATTTTAAAGAAACAATAATGTTATCATTTGCATATATTTTATACATAAATCATATAATTATATGATTTATTATCTGGTGTGCACCAAACATTAATTATGATTCAAACTTATCTTGATATTATCCTATCGTAATTTTTTTGTTTCTATCATATCTTAACAGTTATGTGTTGTAATTTTACGAGTTCAAAGCAATTATTTTTTCATTGTGAGTTTTCATAAGAATCGAAGCTAGGAGGATTAAAATCTCACACTCTGTTCAATCAACTAAGCTAGAACCCTTGGTAAAAAAAAAGATGTACATTTAATGACAATTTTGCTTGATGAGATTCGATAAAAAAAAATACTTATATATATATGGATTAAAGTTTCTCATGTTACATGAGATAAGCTTTTCTCCTATACACCAAAACAACATAGTTTTGGGTTAATTTTTTTTTTCTTTTTAATAAAAAAAGACAATCAAAACAAATACTTCACGCAACAATAACATCTCCTAAATCAAGGAACATTATCTTTTATTCAGCAACAAGAGGGCAGATGTGCGTGAAGTATCTGTTCTGATTGTGTTTTTTTTATTAAAAAGAAGAAAAAAATTTAACCCAAAACTACGTAGTTTTTGTGTATAGGAGAAAAACTTATCTCATGTAACATGAAAAACTTTAATCTCATATATATATATATATATTGTATTTTTAAATTTAATTTAATGTTATTTTAAAAAAAATAAAATCTAAATATTTTTCTCCTATTACTTTGATTATGGTCAAAATATTTGATTTTGTCTTATATGCTTTATTGCTTATTTTAAGAGAATGATAAGTTATATATATAAAAAAAAACATAAACACAACTATTACCCATGGAAATGCACGGGTAAATAACAAGTTTTAATTAAAAAGTTTTTTTGTCCCTGTACAAAAAAAAAAAACATTGTTATGAAATTCTCATAAATACTAAATAATTTAATTTTTCAAAACTGTTTGCACACTACTCCATTATTGTGTTATCTGCCATATATAATTTTCCAGAGGCTCAAAACTAGCCATAGATATTTTAAAATAATTAACTTTACCCACTATCAGAAAGTATGTTTTACACTATTTAATTAAGGGAGAATAAAATACAATTTTTATGAGATCCCAAAAAATCACCACACATTGTAATATGTCCGGAGGACAACATAAAATTAAACCAAGGCCCATGATATGAATCTAACACGGATTGTCTTGAAAACAGATAAAAGTTAAAAAAAGAAACATGACCTGCAACCTGTTGATAGAACCAAAGTTATCAAGAGAAGTGTGATCCTAACAATGAGATACCGGTAGAACCAACACAATGAAGTTTTTTAAGCCAAGGGCAAAAGGGAAACTCTCATAATAGAGAAACACTCAAATTGATTGATTTTCAAATTCTGCCTTAAAAGCTTACAAGAGCTTCCTACTTATAGGCTAAACTAAAAAACCCTTGAAGCACAAATAGTGAACTTCCACTAGGTATTAATTTTCCACTAACATTTGTTTTTCACTAACCATCACAATGACTCATTAAGTCCCACTAGTCATCATAATGGTTTCTAGCATTGCGTTGTTAGGATTTAGGACAAAATGATTTGATGTTGATTGTTATACATCTAGCTATGACTAAGGGGCTAGGGTTAAAGTATTTCAGATATTACATGATTTAATATTTGTCATAATGCAAAACTATGTCTATGTTGGGGTTAGAAGAAGGCCTAACTTGTTCTAGATTGATGTTCTACAATGAGCAAGTTGTAGATTTGTGTTTCTAGATCCCAATTTTGGATTTGTCTCATGCTTTAAAGCATAGACATACTCGAAGGGAGCATAACTGGGCTTAGTGAAGCACAACATGCCATGACCAAGTTGTATTGCAGGATTTCTAGATTTATGTTCTATAATGAGCACAATCGTGCAAGGTTTCTAGATCCCTATTTTAGATTTGTCTCATGCTTTGAAATATAAATATACTTGAGGGGAGCACAACCGTGTTTAGTTAAACACATTCTTGCTAGGATTCATATGTAATGCCTTTATGGGTTGCATGATTTACTTGTTAATTGTTCACATGTTTTAATACCATAATTATGAGATATAATTATTATGAATGTACATGCATGTTATACGGTGAATGACATTGTAGTGTCCTTAGGACACTAACTAAGACCTTTGTATCATTAGTTTATTCTATTGCTTTCATAGTAAGTAGACTAAGGCAATAGAAATGATAAAAAGTTTGCATGTGCGTTGTTTTCTATTTAATCTCTTTACTGGGACCTTTTTTAGGATGAAGTTTGTGACCTCCTATGTGAGGATTACCAGTTTATGTTCTATGATTATTTTTGTTAATTTGTAGGATGCCTTGGATACCTATTCTTTGATGTGTTTATTATTTTATTATAAAGTTTACAAGATTTTAGTTTTGGAAATGTATGTTCTACATTGGCATGTATGATGTTCACATGATACTTATGAGGGTGTTACAACCAAGACTTAGGTGGGTGAAATCACAACATTAAATTTTGTCTTATCCTCCAAATAGTTTACTTAGAAAGCAATAAGGAGTGGGGTAGAAAAAAATTAAAATCTTGCAAAGTGATTGTTGCATTGAAGCATGTAACTATTATTGTCATAAAAATAATTGAAAGAATAACATTTTGTTTTAGCCCCATATTTATTGTACCTATTATATAAGAGAAAAGATCTCTAAAAATAGTGTTTTCTCTTTGACTTTTCAACTACCTAACAAGAACTAAAACAATTGGCATGAAAAAAAAATTCAACTTCTTATATCCAATTGTCAAAACGGAGATATACAAAGTACTCAATTCCTTTCATTCAAGTGTACATTTTGCGTACAATTAATTGGACACAAGTGATTAATGTGGTGAAGTTAAGGTTGAATCGTTTGTGTATTATTTGAGTTTGATCTTTGGCGGAAAATATTATTGGTCATACTTTATGTACCTTCTCGTTGAACTTCAGATTAATCAAAGTCTCTTTCCCCTAATTAACCAGAGGGTTAATACCAAAAATGTGTACATTTTGTGAGATCTTGCATAATTAAGAGACAAAAACATATCAAAGCATTGTAAAGTGCAGCTAATTTAAACATTAAATATTAAGTGGCAAAATTTGTGTCATTCTCACCCTTTTGTCAGTTATAATCATTAATTGGGTAGATGAGATCGAACTCAATCTACACAAAATAATTGTTATATATTAAGCAATAGACATTTATTATAATTTAAGGAAAAAGGAAATTAAGATATTAAAGTGTAATATTTTTTGTAATTCCTATGAAAAAAAATATTTTTAAAAAGAAAGCATAAAGAGTAGCCAAAGAATTTCATAAGTCAAAACATAATCTTATCTCTAAATTGTTACAATATTAAATATGATATACCATGTATAAAATACTAACATATATTTATATATTTACAACGAATATATGTTTGAAAATGATATATAATAAATAATTATCATATATGAACCAAATGATTTAGGATTTAAAAACGATAGGATATTTAACAAATTATTGTCATCTATGAATCAAATAACTATTCATTTGTTTTGAAAGCTCTTATGAACGATTGGTGCAACATTACTTACATGGTATTAGGAACAAAGCTTCAATTCTTAATTTGTGTAATTTTTTTTAAAACATATGTATTTTTTTATTATAGACAATTATGCTCAATTCAGGTAGGATTGTTGAGGACGATAAATCTTTGCCTTTAAATTCTTAAAATAACTTTATACTTAGTAATTGAATTTGAGACCACTAGTTACAATAAAATAATTCTTCACCTGAATCAACATGTTCAGTTGTTGTCCCATGTAATTTGCTAATTATTTACATATATGTGTGAAACATGATAAGGACTAAATAAATTAGGTAACACTAGTTGATCATCAGTGAGTGTTCTTTAGAGATATAATATATAATGGAGAAATAGTTTGGGTAACCAATAGAAATTATAAAATTTTACATTTTAACTTTTTATTATACAATAATAAGTGTTAAAAATCACTAATGGTATTGTGTTTTAGTTGACTACAATATTTTAGATAACTGATGTCATCCATATCTATTTAATTATATAATTGGCATCATGTTTTCATTGACGATGGTTTTTTAGAAATCGTTGTTGATGGAGCATCGTAGAATGTGGTTTTTTAGTAATTGGTGATGACTAAATAATTTCTTGTACCATTTTAATATTTATTTATTAGTGAAAATTTATTAGTCAATAATTAAATAATTACTCAAATTCATAATAACTACTAAAAAGACAATTAGATGATTTCATGTCCATATTTTTTTTTAAAAAAGGCAATTAAAGAATAAAGTGGTCTAATAAAATATAGAAATCAAAAGAATAACTTACTTTATATAGATGATAAACTGATTTAAAATATCATATTACAAAATTGTTATAATCACAACTTTATATATTATAACAACAATTGCCATCCTAAAAAATAGCAATGTCTTCTAGAATTTGTAAGTGATACATACATACATACATATTGTAACGACCTAATTTCTAAATTGATTTTATTATTATTATTTTTACTTAGAATAAAATTTTTTCCAGAAATGTGTATTAGTAAAAATTCCAAGTCATTAAAATTTACAAACACTACTAGAAATAAGCCAATCCACGACACAGTAACGACGACGGTTATTAATTAACCGTCTTTGTATCCTATGCGGTGACATTTTTGTAATAATGTGGCTGTTTAGAACGATAACAATGACGGTTCTTATATAACCATCGTAGTATGGCCTGATTTCAAAGACGGATTTTTACAAAACCGTCTTCGTTTTAAGCTTTTAGATTTTAAATTGTAACTTTAATTTATTTCCATAAGCCCGTGACCTCTGCCCTAATCGACACCACCAACATCTTCCACACCTTTCTTCCGCCGAAACCCTACTTCAAATCAAATTCAAATAGCCCAAAACCCCTTCTTCGTTATTCATTTTGCATTCTGCCCCATGTGGATGTAGAAGGTGACCGTGTTGACACTGGTTTCGTGGTTTTCTTGTGCGTATTCTTGTAGTCATCTGGGTTTGTTTCGTTTTAACGCTTTGATACACATGGTTTTCTGGTTAGGTTGTTGAGTTCATTTTCACGCTTTCATCTTCGTGTATTCTCAGTTAGATATTCTCTGAAGTCTCTACCTTTCTACTTTAATGCCGAATGGGATCTTATGCTCCATTTTTGGGTGGTTTTGGTCTGTTCTTTGGGCACATTTTCTTGTTGTTTTTTATACTTTTGTTCAGATTATGTTCACTTGTTTTGAATGATTGTGAATTGAAATTGATATATTTTTTATCCTTTTCTAGTGCTTTCAGGGTTTTCTTTTGGTACATAAAACCCACTGTTCATCCCCTCCTCTTTGTGCGACAGAAGTTGGAGAGAAAGATAAGGAATTTCTTTCTCTGCTTTGCTCCTTGCTTGTTGGTGTTGGTGAAGAGGGAGCTAGAAGGCCAATCCTAGGTGAGAAACTAAGCTTTTTTCGTGGTTCTTCTTCATTTCTTTCTCTTGAAGTTAGGACAGTCATTCCTTTCTTTTTCATTCTCTATATGTATGCTGTAGGAGGTGCTCTCAGCTTCAACTCACCTCATACTCATGTCTTTGCTTCTTTGTGTTAACCAATAGGTAAGGGAGGATACTTGATAACTTTGAACCTATGTTTTTTTTTTTTTGAAAAGTTAATCTTCCTTTATGTTGAACTTTTGGGTGTGAATATGTGAAATTCCAATTTTGTGATGCGACCCTTTTATTTATACATGCTGTATTTATGAATTCTGGGTTCATAAATGACTTCCTAGACCCCAAAAACCTATGAAAGCATATATGATATGTCTCATTTGGACTTTATAGCATTTGGAAATAAAATTTAAAGTTAGGGCAAGCAATGTATGCATATTCCTCTGTTTTCGAAATTTTTGTAGTTGGAACTGGAATTTGTGGTTATGAACCTCAAAATTGAACTCAGTAGGTCCAAAAACCTAGGGTTAGACATAAGAGGAGTATCATTCCCTGTTATTATGATGTCAACATATACTAGCATGTAGATTGTGGATTATCCCTTGTAATAAACAAAGAGTGAAGGGTCACACTTGCATTCTCGTTGATAATTAGACTCTTTAAAATATGCCCATAATATATTGAGAAATAAATCTTGCTCTGTTCTTTCTAACTGAAAATTTCAAAAACAGTCCTAGATTGAATCTTTAGTCATTCTAAAAGTTTAAAGTTTAAATGTATACAACAGGCATAAAAAGGTGACTAAGTTGTCAGGGTGATTAACATAGAGTTTGTTGATATATTTGGATTTGGGTCACCAACATGAAACTCAGCAGCTGAGCGATCAGGGATGCCAATTTCCCACAATGTTGAACCATATTTTGGAGTGTGGGAATCAGAACTCGTTACCTCATTTGTTAGCTTAAAGAACCCCTAATAAAATAACCAACATGTATGTCAGCAGAGGGAAATTGCGACTAGTATATAAAGGAAAGGGGTTTGTTCCTCATTCCTGATTCTCCTTTTTATTTAGGTAATGACAACAAACATTTTGGTTGGTCTTGTGTACAAGACCTCAAAAGTCATTTTGATGGTAGTCATTTGGAAGACTGTCATTACATGTATCAGATCTTTGATACAGATCCTGATCCAATGTAAGCCCACAGGTGCAGCTGCACAAGTAGCATAAACGACCTTAACACTGCCACATTAGGAACCATCAACAACAATTCACCAATAAAACCTGCTGAAATGGGTTTGCAGATAAACCTTTGGCCCGAATGTGTTTGGCTTGAGTAAATCAATCTTCATCTTGTAATTGAACTGACCTATGTTCCTTCATAATATCAGTAGGTTAACATCGATGTGTTTTTGCTTAATAAATATTGAATGATTTATCTTGTGTCATGGTGTTAGGGTGAGCTGTGGACTGGAGCTTTGAGAATAGCAATTTATTTTGCATATTTGATTTCAAATAGTTGTCTTGTTATACAGGTTTAGCAATCAAAAAACGTGGACTGTGATGCAGGAAACAGAATTAAGCGCTTGATTCATGGTATGTATCTTTTCTGTGAATAGTCCTTCTTCTATGTTTGTGGTTTTTAGAATATATTGTGACAGTGTTTACTAATTAGATAACATATAGAATGGTTTGTTATACCATGCTTAGGTTGAATGCCTTGCATATATTTCTTAGCATGCATATAGGTTATGTAGGTCTGAAACAACATGGCTGTTATGACCTGTTTTTAGTACCACCTATTAGCAAGAAAGATGGTTTTATTAACTCAAGCTAGTGATTGGGACTAGAAGCAGCTACTGTGAGATTTAAATGAACTCATTTAGTAATGGATGACTAAAAAACCTACTATTAGTCATGTAAAAACCATTATACTTATGTATGTGAGAATATAATTCCAAACAAAACCAGCCAAAAGCAGGTATTCAACCTGGCCATACTGTAGAATATATGGAAAAAGGAATAACACATAAGTGTATTAATAATATCATGGTTTTCTTAGCTCAATAAACATATTATACACAAGTGAAAATTAAAATATATCAAATGACATCCATCAAACAACATGAACTAGGTATTGAAATGCAGCCAATTTTGACCTCAGCACAAGACAGCGTAAGGAATAATACAAACTGAGGGTCCAGTAGTTTAAAATGTTTTAGGAACCTTAGGTATTTGAGGTATTTTAGGCAATTTTGACTTAGGCAATTCAGGGACCTTCAAAGCTATGCATTTCGAAGCATGTTGCAGGGTCCAGTTGCTGTTTTAGAACTTCCCTTAAGCTTTCAAGGGTCCAGAAGAAGGTAAATATTTGGAAACCAACCTCTGATTCAAAAGTTATTATGTGCTTATTAAAGAACGGTGTACAAGCTATAGGACTAGTGCCAAATGCTGTTGAGTGTTGACTGTAATGAGAGTTATTGAGATGGATATCAAATTAACTCATGACCCTAAATAATACTCACAGAAAACTTTTAATGAATACTACAAGCCTTTTTCCACTTTTAAATTTTAATTTTCAATTTATTGGTGCAATATAAACTGAATGGACTATTTACGAATCAAAAGAGGGATTACTATATTTGTGTTGTCAGTTCTTTTATTCATCATGTGATTGACTCACTTGCCCAGCAAGAGGAACTGCCATGGAATGAATATGAACACAAGTGTTGTGATATTGTCATAATGATCCCTCTTGACTTTTGCTCTTCACTCATTATCAAAACTTGATCCTCTTGTCTGTCATATTAGATACCATGAGGAATCTTTTGTGTGTGTGCTGAAATGTTCATTTCTGAGTATTTGGTGATGTAGATTGTCCTTTTATATAATTTTTTTACAATGTTCGTAGTAGGCCAGGAGGAGTACATGCTGCAATGGTTGGATCACTTCACCCTACACCTATTGCAACACTCCCTTTTCTATCTACACATTTTGTTGTTGTGGCATTCTGTGAGGGGATTTTAAAGTATGGCACTGCCTGGGAAGCATTGAGAGACGATCTTGCAGCCCAAAAGGTTGCTATGACTCTTGAGGAGGTTAGAGAACGGATGAGAAATTGCTTTTCCATTTCCATGGCTGGTTAGATCCTTTTAGTGATATGTTGTTAGATCCTTTACGTAGGATTTCATTCATTGTATTAAGCAATAATGACATTTACCTTGCACTAGTTGTCACTAGGCAATTGATGTTTCTAACCTATACGCTATGGCTTGTGGGTGGTGACAGTGGCCACAAGATAGTGAAACTTTCTATATGTTATATTCTCTTCCTAAAAATACAATAAAGGAGATTTTTAAATATCATTTGACTGTGTGCTTAGCAATATTGTAGTATTTTGCCCGAAGGACTTAAACTTTCCTCCCAACTGTTTTGTGTCATTTTGTTTCTTGCTTGAAACTGTAAAGGAACGTGACTTTGTTTTTGCATTATTGGTTAATATTTCCTTTATGCTTCAAAATTTCAATTTCCTTCAATTGAATCATGTTTGAAAATGCTGACAATTAAAAAAAATACAAACCAAGACAGTTATTAAGAAAAACCGTCTTCGTATGTAGCAACAATTTAAAAAAATTACATTAAAGACAAATAAAAATGGCCATTAAGAAACAACCGTCATTATAGCTTACATACGATGACGGTTATTAAGAAAAAACCGTCTTTGTTTCCACGTACAAAGATGGTTAAAATAAAAAACCGTCATCGTAGACTAATATACAATGACGGTTTTTAGAAGAAAACCGTCTTCGTTTGTCATTTAAAATAAAACAAATTGAAATTGAAATTAAACACAAACAATGACGGTTGTTTAGAGAAAACCATCATCGTATACTGACATACAATGACGGTTATTGTTAATAACCGTCTTCGTTTGTATTAATATATTATAATTGCAAAAATTGAAACTAAACACAAACAATGACGGTTATTAAGCAAAACAGTCATCGTATGTCAGCATACGATGACGGTTTTTTATTAATAACCGTCTTTGTTGGTGGTTTATATTAAAAAAAAATAAAAATGAAATTAAACACAAACAATGACGATTATTAAGCAAAATCGTCATCGTATGTCAGCATACGATGACTGTTTTTTATTAATAATCGTCTTTGTATGTGTTTTATATTAAAAAAAAATTAAAGATGAAATTAAACACAAACAATAACGGTTGTTTGAAGAAAACCGTCATCGTATACTCACATACAATGACGGTTGTTATTAATAACCGTCTTCGTTTGTATTAATATATTATAATTGCAAAAATTGAAACTAAACACAAACAATGACGGTTATTAAGCAAAACAGTCATCGTATGTCAATATACGATGACGGTTTTTTATTAATAACCGTCTTTGTTGGTGGTTTATATTTAAAAAAAATAAAAATGAAATTAAACACAAACAATGACGGTTGTTTGAAGAAAATCGCCATCGTATACTCACATACAATGACGGTTGTTGTTAATAACCGTCTTCGTTTGAATTAATATATTTTAATTGTAAAAATTGAAATTAATTACAAACAAAGACGGTTATTAGTAGAAAACCGTCATCGTAGGCTGACGTACGATGACTGTTTTTGTTAATAACTGTCATTGTTTGTGTTGAATTTCATTTTTAATTTTTTAAAAATATATAACACAAACAAAGACGGTTATTAATAAAAAACCGTCATCATAGGCTGACGTACGATGACGGTTTTTCTTAATAACCGTCGTCGGTTGTATTTTAAATAAAAAAATAAAAAATTCGAAATGAAGACGATTTTTTATAACCGTCGTTGAAAGTGCCAATTTTCAACGACACACGCATCAATGACGGTTCAACAACTGTCGTCGTATTGTCTAAATAACCGTCGTCGTAGGGCTTTTGTGTAGTAGTGAAAATATGTAAAAACTAATACATTAGTCAATGTCTCTGTTACAAGAGTTTATACAAGTACACTACTTTCTCAAAAGTCCAGCTTATTACATAACTTCTTTTATATATCGTCACTACTCCAAGGCTTCATGGAACCTATCCATCATTGCCATCTAAAAAAAAAAGGAAATATATCTGGTGAGAAATAAATTTCTCAGTAGGTAAAGCTAAATCCCGACTCTATTATTAGGTTAGTAAAATCATAAAAAAATCAAACACATCCACAAGAAATATGCAAACTATATGAATGCATGAGATGAACTATCCCAGGGCAAATGACTCCCACATATCGTACTGTATGTGGCCACGCTGAGCGTGGTCGCTGTTATAGTCTTACGCAAACATGCATGAATTTTGTCATATATCCTTGTCCATGAGTACTACATATCGTACTGTATGTAGCATCAGATTCTGTTTCCCCAAAGGCTCGTACTGGACTTGGAACATGGAAACATGAATCCACCTATCTTAATCACATTAATCATCCATATGAAAAATCAAATGCATAAGCAAAACACAGATCATATAATCATATATATATATATATATATATATATATCATAAGTATGGTTACACCACCATATTTTATCCAATAAGCTTTTATAAGTATGGTTACACCACCATACCTTAATCAAGTAAGATTATTACCAAACTTATGCATAACCAGAGAATGACCTTAACTACAGAAAAATTTTGTTAGTAATCTAACTAATAATCCTCAATATAAATAATATCTAATTCCTTTAAACCTTTACAAGCAAAGATTCACACCTAGTATACATCTTAATTTTCTTTTCACCTACCACCACACTAATTAATCCTCAAAATCAAATCATCAAGTATTTAAACCATTCAACTCCACACCATTCATC